>ML789943.1:198676-223977 GCA_009831015.1 Picea engelmannii
TGCAAGGAAGAAAAATGAAGAACCACCCCAGCCCCACATTTACCTGGGGTTCCTTGACAGGCACCATCAAAGAAACCCCAAGCAAAGGAAGAGTCAATCATAGGGGGCAATAAAGTTCTTGGGATTTTTGTGGGAGGGGGTTTCCAGCCTTCTCTGTAGGACAATCTGATAGCCCTCGTTTTCACTCATGATCATCTTCGTATCTTCTTGGTAAAATGATCAATCAAAATGTTGAAGCTTGATCACCGATTCGAGTGAGCATGATACCACTTTTGATTCAATGAAAACGTGCAACTCTTGCAATAGTTAAAGGGGCATCCTGGAACAACATCTTGTTCCTGGTCAGCCAGAGGCCCCATAGAACAAAACAGGGAAGAGATCTTTGCTCTAGAACAGCCAAGTTAGAGAGCCAAAAATGAAAAGAATCCAGCAACGTTTCTTGTTTCCAATCCATTGGGCAGTTAACAGACAATAAAGCCTCCCTCCAGACAGATTGAGAGAAAGAGCTATTACATAAAGGTGATTTACTGATTCACAGTCTTGTTTGCATAAGATACATCTGTTGGGGCCATTCGAACTCCTTTTCTGAGCATTGTCCTAGGTGAGGACTTTATTAGGAAGGGCTAGCCACAGCAAAAGCCTAGTTTTTAAAGGGCTTTCAAGCATCCAGATTAGGGCCCACCAGCAAGCCTTTCCATTGCTCAGGTCAGGCTCTAGCAAATTCTCCATCATAGCTTCATAGCCCAACTTAGCAGTGAGGTTCCCATGGGCTTTGTTTCTTGACCATTTCAATTCATCCTCCCAATCCTGCAGAATGATAGCACTGTGCTTAAGCTGAGAGGTGTAGAAAGACCATTCTTCTGCAAGGTTTCTAGGAAGATTCAAATCATCAGCTGTGAACCAGTCCTGAAACCAGCTACCTGGTCTCATATACTTGGAAGCATCAGCCAGCTTGTACAGGCCCTTGGAGTGAAGGAATCCCAACAAAGGAGGAGATAATCTAAAGGGACCAGAGCAACCTATCCAGGATTCCTCCCCTAACTTGACTTTATCACCTCTTCCAAACATTCAAGCTACCCAGGAACCAAGAATAGGGAATCCTTTTACCAGGCCTTTCCAGACAATTGAGGCACCCTTGAAAGATTTTGGAGTCAGTCTTATCCAGTTTTCAACAGAACTACCTCGCACATACTTTTCCTTTGTTATTTTTGCCCATGGGTCATCAGTGAATGAGCCTCCAAAGACTTTTTGCAGCAAGGGCTTGACTAACAACATAGATGTTTTTTAGGCCCCAGCCCCCTGATATATATTTTTGATATGCTTTTTTTGTTGATGAAGATTGATCTATGTATCGATCTACCAATCATATGTATATTCTTTTTAAAAGCATGCAATGTAATATTGGTTCATTTCTCCTGCTTTTCTTTGGTGTGTATTCAAATACGTTTGGATGAAGTTTGTTACATTAATTGAAAAAGGCTTCCTGTCCATCTAGATGATACTGATTATTTGTTTAATCTTCTCATTGGTTTGCCAGGCGACAATGGGTTAAAGAAGATGATTTGGCTAAGGATTTAAAGCTACACTCAAAACAACTTAGACGTACCTTGCGATTTTTTGAAGAGGAAAGGCTAATTACTAGGGATCATCGTCGTGAGGTTGCAATCTAATTCTTGTGTACCTTTATAACTTAACATTCATAGATCTATACTTAATTAAAAAACAACCTATATGTCATAAATGTAGGGTATTTTTCCCATAATGTACTTACAGAATCTGTTAATTGAAATTTGTGCTTTCCTTTTAAATTCGAAGCATTTGATTATTTCTATTAAATTTGACTGCCATTCTCTTCGCTTATTCCCTGTATTTAGGGAACTATCATTGAATGCTAGAAGAAGAGAGACCCATCTATAAAAGATATTAGTCAGGGACATGTTATCACGAGTTTGTTCTATTAAAAATATTTAGGGAACTATCATTGAATGCTAGAAGAAGAGAGACCCATCTATAAAAGATATTAGTCAGGGACATGTTATCACGAGTTTGTTCTATTAAAAATATTTAAAAGCTGCAATCAGATCACATTACAGTAGGTGATAGAAGAGCATGCCTAAAACATGTGCTATAATACTGCCCCTGGGAGAGTTTCTACAACCAAGTACACTAGCATAGATCCATCTTAACCCTAGATCTATTAAGCACTGAGAGGGATGAAAAACCCAGTTTCAAACTTCTTGGTGCTTAAAATATCTGCGGCTAAGATGGATCTATGCTAGTTTATTATTCATTTATTTTTTATGTCGGCTCTTTTTTTTTAACATTTTAAGAATCAGATATCCCAGGTTGGCCTACATGTGGCCTGCTTCACAAAAACACCTAACAGACGTATAACACAGAAATACATAAAGTTAACAATAAACATGAACACTGCTTGCTTCTTCCTGCCCATGTTCAGTCTGTGGGGAGCTTTGCTTCTCGATCTCTCAGCGTGTGGACTGTCTTCTCATTTTTGAGCTCGACGTGGGCTGAATTCTCTGAATCCCTATTGTTTGATGCCATAGATAAAGTTTCCTTGTGAAGATTAAGTGCCAGGTTATGAAGCATGTTACACTCTGCTTTGAGGATGTCAATCTTTTTCCTCTGCTGGACTACCAGATTCATGATATTTGCTTGCTGACTGATGCAAAGATTCTCGTTCTCAGTGACTTTAGAGAACACCAAAAGAAGTGTGCTTCTGTTGGAGTTAATGAGGTCCTTATGTCTTCTCAAACTCTTCAAAACTCCTGCACATCCCTGTTCTCCATGCTGACCAAACCTGAACAGTGAAGCTAATGAAGAAAGGCTAAACTGACATTAGGTGTTCTGTCCAAAGAAACAGAAGTAAAGATACCAGAACTTTTGTGAACCCAGAAGTCGAAACCCAGAATATCAACAAGGAAGTTACTGCATACAGAAGTCCGAGTCACTGACCTAGAAACCAAGGAACGCGAGTAAATACCAGCCCTGAAACCAGGGTCCAAGCACCTCTCTTCTGTGGTAATTTTCACCGAATCTTCTCTATAATTCCAAGTCTTATTGGGCACCAAATTATCGCTGAAGTTTTTTGGAGGACCTGAACCAAGAGTAGTAGTGAGCATGATACCAAAGCCAATGCAAGCCCAGCAACCAGAATTAAAATTTCTGGACAGTGGCCAAAATTTTCCCAATTTCTAGCCTCCAGACTCGACCACTATTGACTTGCAGAAATTCCAAATTAAAACACAGAGGCCAACACACAGATTCCAGTCTTCGAATGATATCCACTCCTCTAGTATTCTTCAGAGGGATTGAACCAGTGAGGATACAAATGAACAGAATACCATTACAGAGGCAAACTCGGTGACCAGAGAAGAAAAGTCTGAAAGACAGAGGCCAGGATTTCCCTGGCATCCTGTCTCCACACTTGTCCACCGTTAGAATATAAACATTCCAAATCAGAAGGCAGAGGCCGACAAACCTCCCAAGACTATGTGAATTACTCACCAGATGGCTAGGTGCACATACAACATACAGACCAGCCGAATTTGCACCCGTATCCAGAGCTCGGCCAAGCCATTATCCCACAGGTCCTGTACCAAGCACCAACCAAGCATTCAATAACCATTCGCATGGTGCAAGGAATGTAATCTGTCCTCGATTCACCCATCCCATTACCACTACGATGCATTGTAAAGATATGGCTCATGTGCTAATAAATGAGATTGATTCACCCAATTAACAAAAAAACTTAGGGGATAGGCATGGATTCATACTCCCCATTTTTGAACAAGGTACCGAGACTTAATTGAGTGGCTTGTTTAGCCCATTGATCAGCTTCTTCATTTAAGTCTCTTTTGATGTGATAATAGGAGACTTTGGTGAAAGATCTGGCTCCCTGCTTAATTCGAGCAATGGCATTTTTTAGTTTGTTTCCCTCAGGTATGGATTTGCCTATCATTATCTTGATGATAATCATTGAGTCTTTGTAAACAGAGAGGACTCTAATATTTGCTTCTTTAGTGAGAATAAGACCACACAGAAGAGCATATGCCTCTGCCAGGTTATTTGATAATTGGCCAAGGCCCCAGCAAATGATAAGACTGATGTTCCTTTGGGATCATGGAGACTCCTCCTCGCTCCTGCTGCTCCTGGATTCTTTCTTGATGCCCCATCAATGAACGAAGAAAATGATCTCTGCTGTAGTTCCCACTCTTGAAATTCTTGCCCCTCCTTTTGAATTTTCCATTGAGGGTGGTTGGTTGTTCTTGCAAACATTGGAAGAGAGTCATCATGTCAAAGTATAAACTGTTTTAGCCGCAGCTCCTCCACACTGTTGAAGGCTTGATCTTCAAGTCTGATCCTAGTTCTTAGGTATTCTGAAAGAAGGCCTTTGGCTTTGATAGCTATCATAGATGGCTTGTCCCAAACTTGGCTGAAAACGACATTGTTCTGAGCCAGGCAGATCTTTCAACAAATATATTTTGGAAGTGGCGTTCCATACTCTTTTAGGAGCACTTTTATTTTTGAAAGATCCTTGATAGATTTTGCTCTAGAGAGTGAACGTTTCTGTCCAGGAAGCATGCCATCTTATTCGGTGACTTATTCCAGCAAAGGCATAGAGCCATACTTCTTTAGAGAGACTGCACTCAAAAAATAAGTGGTGGATTGTTTCTTCTGCCGAGGCACATAATTCCCATCGAGAGGGTCCCTGGATCCCTCTTTTTTTCCAAATTCTCAGAAGTTAGGAGCTTACCATGGGTCATGATCCAGCAAAAGATGTTAATCTTGTGGAGCCCATCACTGTTCCAGATTTGTTTCCAAATAGGTGAGCGCTGAGGCAAAGGAAGAGAGAAAAGCAGCACCAGGTTTCCATCCTTTACTCGATATGAAGAGTCGCCCCAGCCCGTATAGCCTTTGGCACGAGAATCCAATGGGGCACACCCATTGAAAGCTTGAATGAGGGCTGGAACTAGAGTACGCAAAGGCTCTGGTGGGTTCCCAAAGTTCCAACTCAGCTATTTACCATAATTTTCTACCCAGACCAATATGTCATGCAATGATTTTAGATTTATGTTGTCCATCCAAGCTCTTAAAGGAATCAAGGGTTCATGTGCAGATAAGGCGTCTTTCCCTAGAATGCCGTCCTCCCAAATTGATATATTTTTCCCATTCCCATGGAATCAAGTAATCCTTGAGCATAAGAGAGGGTCAATAGATTTCAAGAGTTTCCAAATATGGGAGCCTTTTTGGGGCTCCACTAGATTTTCTAGGCACCTGTTTCTTGCTCCCTTGAAGTATTTTTTCCACAGGATTTTCTTCCACCTTTCCAATCTGCCTGTAGTCATTCTCCACAGCAGCTTGGTTCCCATTGCCATGTTCATTAGGGATAGGTCTTTTACCCCCAAACCACCTCTATCTTTAGGGACTTTGACTATCTTCCAGTTTATAAGGTGATAGTTCTTTGTAATAGACTTACCCCCTTGCCATAAATTTTTTCTTATGTTTAGGCCAATCTGGTTCATAATGCCAATCGGGGCTAGCATAGCAAAGCATTGAAAGATAGGGAGGACTGAGAGAACGGATTTTATCAGGACCAACCTTCCCATGGGTTTTAACTATTGGAATCCCCATTGTCTAAATTTTGTTTTGATTTTATCAATGATGCTCATCCAAGATTGAGAGGAAGGATTATTGAGAGAATTAGGGATTCCAAGATACTTGAAGGAACACCAATTTTCAGAGAGTGGAAATTGTAAAATTCTGGAAATGGATTGCAATACCTGAATATTAACGTTCCAGCCTAAAATTTGACATTTTTGACGGATGATTTTTCCCCTAGAAGCCTTTGTGAAAGTCTCTAGCACCTGTTTACACCTGGACGTGATTATGGTGGAGGCTCCTCCAAGGAGAAAGGTGTCATATGCAAACTGAGAGTGATTCAAATTTCAAAGTCTTAGCTCCCTGAACAATCTTGATACTAGGAAGATTTCCACTAAGTCACTCTGCCTCTAGTTTCCTGCTTAAAGAATCAGCCATGATAATGTATAGGAGAGGAGACAATGGGTAGCCTTGCCTCAAATCCCTACTCCCTTGGAGGAAAGTGGTGGGCCTCGTATTGACCAAGGGAGCTATCCAAGGAGCGTTGATGTAAGAAGATATCCACTGAATGAATGAAGGACTAAAGCCAAACTTTGACATCACATCAAAAACAATGGAGTGTCGCACACGATCAAAGGCATTCGCCATGTCCAGCTTAATAATCATGCCTTTCTCCCTTTTTTTCTTACTTGAATGAAGAGCTTCTTGCACGGGCACTAACAATTTGCCTATCCTGCATAAACCCCCCTTTATTTTCTGAGATTAGCTTGGGCGCAATCTTCTTCAACCTGGTTGCATAAAAATTCCAAGACTAGATGACCAATGTCCTTAGGATCTCAATTAAACGAGTAAATTGCTGAATTTAATTAATGTAGAAATTAAATTCAGACCATAGCATCAATCACACAGTAGTTCGAAATTAAATAGCAGAAGCAGAAAACAGTTTCACACATACATAGGTAATTTCTCCTTCAAAATTAGCTTTTCATTCCTTTGAAAAGCTTACAAGGAAACCTCCACACTCTGCTAAAAAAATCAGCAGTTGCACGGTCAACAGAACATCCTGAAACTGAGCTGTACGGCCTGTTGGAAAAAAACAGAAAACAATAGAAAACTGCTGTATGATCTGTCAGCACCACTGTATGGACCTGTCCGTACAGTGGTATGGATTTGTCTATGTGGAATGGATCTGCCTGTATGGCTTGTATGGACCTGCTCCTATACGACTGCCTCTTTCCTGAATTGCCTTTTCCTCTCTCTCACCTGGTCGCTCAACCTGCTCAACTGTGTCTCAACCCTCTATCTTGACCTGTCTTTATACTTTTAGTTGAGACCAAAACCCTAATCTTTTTTTGAGAGTACAATTACTCCTAGTCTAAGTCATGCATACATGAAATACACTTTTTAGATTTAACAGCGAAATATAAGACTTTTCACTTTTTGTTTTACTAAAGTGAATTACAAAATAGAGTTACTTTTTGAAAATAGAATTACTTTTCAAAAATAGAAAATATCTCGAACTATTTCTCACACATTCACACTGAACATGTGCGGAAGTTCCTGTTCGAGCTATATTTCTCAGCAAGTTGCTATACTTTTAGAAATAATTTTGTATGAATAATTGCAAAGTGATATTGGCCGAAATCTTGAAAAGGAGGAAGGGTTTGCTTATTTTGGGTTAAGGCCAAAAAGGAAGAATTAGTGTTGCCCCCTAATTTGGAAGACCTTTTGGTGTATTGGAGCATCCGCTTAAGATCAAATTTGATGAGGTTCCAAAAGGATCTATAGAAAGATATCGAGAAACCATCAGGCCTAGGTGCCTTATTTGGTTCCAAGCTCCATATAGCACTTGATATTTCCTCTTCCTCGATTGGCCTCGTCAATTCTTTATTCTCCTCATCTGAAACAACTGCAGGAATATTCTCTGGCATAGACGCCGAGGCTTTCGGTGCCACATCATCTTGCTTTGTGAAAATGGAACCATGGTGCGCTCTTGCTGCAGTCTTCAGCTCCTGGAAGTCAGAGATTTTGTTACCATCATCCATAATTAACTCCTTCATTGTTTTTTATGACCTGTGCCTTAGCCTGCTTATGAAAATAAATAAGTTGTATTTCTGTCCCTTTCCTTGAGCCATAGACTTCTAGATTTAAGTCTCCAGGTTTCCTCTTCAATTCGAATGTCTTTGAAGCTTTTGTTGAATTACTGTCTCTGCTTCCTGAAGTTAGGCTGTTATATCTTCATGCTCCATTTTTGTATAGATCTCTTCAAGTTGAGATTTGAGCAAATATTTTCTACCGGCGGGGAGGAATAGGAGGACCTTGCCCATTCTTTAAGGGTCTATTTGACTAGCTTTAATTTATGTTCCCATATGTATACAGGGGTTCCAGGAACCCAAGTGTGCCAAGTTGAATGAAGTCTGTCTACAATTTCTTGGTTGTTTAGCCATAACAGATTGAACAAAAAGGCAACAGACCATAGTCTGCAGAGTCTTGGAAGTGCAAAACAATGGGCTTATGGTTAGATACGACTGATTGGAGAATCCTTGACTTAAAATTGTAATCTTGCAGGAGAAGATCACTGTGCACCAGGAATATATCTAATCTGGCCGAAATATGCCCAGGACCAGTCCTTTGGTTTGTCCAAGTATATTTTCCTTTGATTGGCTTGATATCTATAAGATCCCACTCGGTTATAAGCTCCTCCATTTTTTCCCTGAATGGATCTCTAATGATGTTTCCCCCTCTTTTCTCATTATTGAAGAGAACCACATTATAATCCCTAGCAATGATACTATTATTAACAAACTTTGAATCCTTCAAAGCTATGAGTGATCTCCAACAACTTTCTTTTTCCATGTAATTGGAAAACATATATAAATTGAAAATATTGATACTCTTAGCAGATTGGCAGATGATAAATCTTGTAGGAATGCAGTTTTGAGTTTGAAAGGAGAAATCCAAATTCAAAACCTGATTATTCCAGAGGGTACATAACCCTCTTGAAGCTCCTCTGGAGTCAACCGCTACTCCTTCATACTGTCTCCATTAATGCTTCCTGACCTTTATAGCTTCTAATGACACCATTTTAGTCTCCTGGAGTACGAGGATAGTAGTTTTTTTTGTTTTGATCAAATCTTTTAGGGCTTTTTCTTTTCTCCTGCTACCTAGTCCTTTGCAATTCCAGGAGACAAGTATCATTATTTGGATGAGTATTTAACACCATTGCCTCTCTGAGGCACGCTGCTTCTGAGGGTTCTTGTGGGTTTCGACCCCCCTCCAAGAGATTTATCTATTGTTGGCTGGGATGCCATCATTATATCCCTATTTGTTGCTTCCTCCCTTTTGACCTTTGCTGGCCTCCTTCCTACTTTTTTGGGGAGCTTTTCTTTAGACTCCCCTTCTCCCTGTTCCTCTTCCTCGTCCTCGGCTTCCATTTGGTCTTTATCTTTGGATTAGAGATCAAAAAAGTCTATCTTCGTGTCTGAGAAGTTGTCAACCTCCTCTATTCTCTTTGAGACCAGATCTTCCTCTTTTATTGGTAGGTTCTCTGCTATTTGGACCAAAGGTAGCTCCTTTTGTGTTGAGACACCTCCCTTGATTCCGATAGGGATTTGCTAGGGTTTCATTTGATGGGGTTTGCTCATCTTGAGTTAGGACTTCAAATCTATTATCAACCATTGAATGGCTTCCTCCTTTATCACTAGTATGAGCCATGATTTGCTTTGAGCAATTGTTGTAAGAGGATCCCTTAATAGGGTTCTGCGCCTAGGGTTATTTCACCCCAGATGTTGCCGGCACCCCTGACGCCGAGGCTTGATATCTTGCTTGAAGATTTGTGTGCGAACCCATTTTTTGTTTCATCGTCTGCCATTGTTTCTCTCTCTCGGTGCCTGTTGAGGGGGTTGGGATTCCTTCTTACAGTGTTTGGCAAAATGCCCATACTCATTATAGAATTTGCAATTAAAAGGGCGCTGTTCGTACTCTAATTGTTGAAAATGCTGCCAATTGTCTAGAGAAATAAGGATGGCCTCCGGTAGGCCTTTCTCCAAATCCACCTTAACATAGATTCTTGCACAAGCATACATATTCTCCTTGGGTTCAATCCTATCAATGTAACGCCCCAAAGAGTTTCCAAAATTGTGGAGAGCATCATCGCTCCAACAGTGGAGAGGGTGCTGAGGAAGTTGAACCCAAACAGGGACTGCCGACTCTTTTTCTTTTGACATTAGATGTCTGATTCAATTTTTTCTATTTTGATTTATTAGCGTTACCATATACGTACATATGTATGTACACGAAGATCTCTCCCAATCTCGATTGTAAGAGCACCTTGCTTTTGTCAGTGCAACAAATAGAGGACAACAACTAAATTTTTGGCTCAACAATGCTACAAAGGGTGACTTAGAGCACTGTTTAAACACGGGAAAACTAACCAGGAGGGGCAACTAGAGGAAAATGAGTAATCTTTTGTTCTAATTTATCCGTTCTAGGCTCTAGGGTAGGAAGCACTTTAGTCTACCCTTGAATACTTTATAGTCATCTTGCCCTAGATTGTTGGATTATGAGAGTTGCAAACCTTTCATTTGATGGAGGTGGAATCTTATATTTTGTGGGTCCATGTTCCTTCTTTTGGGATTGTTTTAGCTCTTGGTATGGCCATACTTATGGTCATCCCCACAAATGCCACCTTCCTAATTTGGTAGGGCCTTGTTCATTAAGGTAGAAGCATTGCCACCATTGTTGATGATGCACTTTAGGTTGTAGGGTTTCCCAAATACATTTTTAATTCTCTCTCTCTAAATTAAAGATAGGGCTTCGATCACGAGTGAGTGCTAGCTCAATTTCTTTTGAGGTTTTTGGTTGTTTGAAGATTTAAATCTAGTTCTAAATGACCTGAGTATTGGGAAATTACTAGGATAGGCGTCTTATAGTCTCATCCTTGGAATGAGGAGCACTTGATATGTGGCAAGCCTAACTTTAGATTTAGACCAACTTTCTAGACCTTAATGCAATAATCAACAGGAAATATGAAATGACAAAGCCGAGACTCCACTTTGCTTTGTTGCATGCTTTTTAAAATTCTTTAAAACAAATGTATTTTGAAGAATGGGAAAGCTCTCAATGGTAGAAAGGTTGTTTAATGTGGGATGAGGATATTATTGAGCTTAAGGAGGGCATAACATTTATTGAATTATACCTCATGATGCATTTTAAGTGCATTCCTTCTATCAAGCTTGAATTGGGGTAATGCTCAACTTGGGAAGGAGGGCATTGAGAAAAATATTTATGGTTGTGGTAGAGTTGGTTAACTTATGGTTGTGTAAGTGACATCATAAGGATTAGGTATATGCTTGATTCCTTTCTTGAAATATATACAACATTGCACCTTGGATGACCTCTTTTCTTTGAACAAGTGCTATTAAAGCCATCACTTGCAACTTTCCATGCCTTAATATGATTCAAAAATAAACCTATTCTTTCTTTTTTTTGGAAATATGAATATATTTTTATTAAACTCTACAAATTATCAAAAGCCAAAGATTGTAGGTTAAAACTCCTGCTCCAAAAGACAAGGTTTTGTATTTTCAAAGTTCTTTGATCGATTTTCTTGCTTACAAAAGATATTGTTTCTACCAAGTATTTATTATTCTACGTAGTCGAGACATTTCAATCTAGAAGACAAGTACTTATCAGTCCATGTTTGGTTCCTTTCGTTCATCTCGCGCTAGGCTCTCTAGAGAATTATCCTTTTCATGTGTCATCGATGGTCGAGGGGTCTTCAAATTCAAATTCTCTTGGAAGACTTTTTCCCATCTCTTTACTCTGATGTAGCTTTCTTGTATTTTTTTGATGCAGATTTTGAGGTAGTCTAGGCATTGTTGAATTTCCTTCTATTGTCAAATTATGTATCTTAGGAGTTCTTTATATGCCTAGTTGGTCTTGGATCTCTCTTATAAATCTATTGTTTTTAACTCTTTTCTTGTATGGTTCATAATTGAGAATTTTGTTTCTTGTGTGAATTTTCTAGGTTGTATTCCCTTTCATTGCTTTGTTAATGTGTGTCTACACATAATTTTTTTCCTTGGAATTAAATGTCTCGGAAACTCTTAGGCACTTCTCCCCATTCCAAGGATAGTACCTAGTGTAAAGTTGGTGGCATAGACTTAGTACGCCCAACCCCATGGGAATTGAATTGGGGACTTGCACAACACGTCGAATTATGGGCAACGTCCCGGGAATGGTGGCACCAATTGATTGAGCTAACCCTTGTGGCTAAAAAAAATGTTTGGAAGCATCTCGTCCCACCCTTAAGCACTTAAGGGAGAGTGAGATTGTTGGTACCTTGCTAGCCCCAATCGACCTACGGGGGGCAAACATGTCACAAGTGGGATTGGAACCTGGCCGCGAAGGATATCGACTTCTCCTCTTAAGCACCCAAGTTGGACCCAATTGACAGTGCATATGTATTTATATATGTTTACACACACATATTTATATGTGTATATGCACACACATATATTTCTATATACAAACACATGGACATGCACTTGGCACATATACTTGCGTCATGTTCATGAGTATCAATGATTCCAACCCCAGTGCCGTTGTGAATCTTGTGATACATGCCATATCAAGGAGTAACAAATTACCAAAATGTTTATTACTGTTGATGGAATTGCATTGTTTTTTAGTGTGATATAAGATATATGCTTTCCAAGAAAAGGAATGTAGAAGTGGGGAAATAAAGGTTGATTACCTTCTTTTAGACATATCTTTACGAATTGAATAGAGCACAGGTGATATGTACTTGAAACTTGAGTTTCTACTATTGATCAAATCACTTTGTATTGAATCTTTATGGTTGAACGAGTCCTCTAAATTATTGGGTTGCAACAAAGATGATGGTTGATAGCTAAGTTGCCAGGGTACTTGTGTTTGGGGATGGGGAAGGGGATGACACTTTTTGAAACAAGGGACTTGGGTTTGTCGGGGGTACATTGTATACATACATATTATATATTTTATAATATATGTGAAAAAATAATAAAAAATTTAAAAATTATATACATGCACAGTGCATAATGCCATAGTATTGTTTTCAACAAGTAACAACAAAAACATGCAGTGTGCACATTTCTTCATTGGAGTTTTGAACAGTCAACATTTATACAATGATTATAAAAACATTGAACAACATTGAATAATCGACTTGATCATTATCATTTGAAAATTCAAAATTGAAATTGAAATTGACATTTGTAGGTCTCGCCTCTCAAATCTTAAAAAGTTAAACCAAGTGGCAAGTACATATGTCATACTACATTAAAAATTTTCCTGATGGCATTTCCAAAGGACCATATATGAAATAGACAATTCAAAAAACATTGAACAACATAGCTAATTCAACTTCCTCACGTCACGTCTGCTAGTTTAATTGCATCCTCATCATCGACATCACTAAGGTACTTAATCAACAAGCTCTCTAGGTATGTATTCAACACTCTCAAGTATAGGCTCCTCTTTGCTCATAGTAACTGGAGGTAGCTCGACAAGGCTGCCTGTTGTGTCAACTCATCCACACATATGGCATCCTTTGTATATTGGTCCTATCTCTTGAAAGGACACTGCTTGTACCTTGGTTCTTTCCAAGATATGGGACAAAGTGTGTTATGAATGTAGACTAAGTTCTATGTCTTCTTCGATCTCAACTAGTTTCTCTTCACTGAATGGATGAAAGCATAATTGCTCTATATCCTCTCACAAGACGAGGAACTAGCAGCTTGACCAAGTGATCGTATGTCAAATTGTTGCAATTCAAGGGCAACAACACCATGAAGCCACCACGAATCAATTGGATCCTTTTTATTATGCCTATTTGTCAAAGTAGCATGTGAACCAAAGATACCTTGTCCATGTGACAATTGTGCAAACTGAGATCGTATTTTAGAGGTCCCTTATGTAGAACCATAATTGTTTTTAACAACATTCATAAACCCTTTCACCACCTCTCTATCTCGTGACAGGAAGGAGGCCTCCTTCCTGTCACGAGATCATACGATTTTGGATTAATTTCATAGGCTTCCATATGAAGTGGGGTTTTCAATTTATTTCACCACCTATTTATAAATGTATTCCATTGTGGCCATAAACTAGGATCTTTCTTATCTGTGATGGATTTAATCTTCTCACACTTAGAGTCCATGTTCTCATAAATATCACCTAAACATGGACCGACTGTGTCCGCTGTTGATGATTGCAACGTCGTGTGACATTGTCCAGGTCGTTCTCCTCTGGATTGAGTTGAGCCGATCTGTGAGAGAGCCCATGTGTTGGGTGTGCCCATGTGATGGGTGTGCATCAGACTCTGGATTGAGTTGTGATGACGTATGGTCTCTTGTCTACTCCTTTGGACTGAGTTGAGATGACTTGAGATGGTCTCCTGTCTTGTACTCCTCTGGACTGAGTTGAGTCGGCTTGAGATGGTCTCCTGCCTTGTACTCCTATGGACTTAGTTGAGTTGGCTTGAGATGGCTCTCCAGATGGTACTCCTATGGACTTAGTTGAGTTGATCTATTGAGAGTGATGTCCTTGTGGCTGAGCACAGGTGGACGTGTCCCTAGTGGTTGAGCACTAGAGGATGTGTGAGATCCCTTGCTATATTGCCAGAGAGTGAGACTTTGGTAAAACCCTAATTTGTGTTGTAAAGGGTACAAGTCGGCCCCACCATGTAAAAGATAATTAATATTGTGTAATGATTAATTATATTTTAAGTTGTCCAGGTCGACCCTATTGTGCCAAGTGTCTTGTCTATTCGTTGAGTTAAGTTTGTATTTATAAGAAAGGAGATTCCCATTGAGGATCACTCATATCTCTCTCATACTCAACGCATGGTCTGAAATTATGAGGATTGAAGTGCGCACTTTTCTAGGCACTAGTTTTCTCATTCATAGAAGCACCCTCTTGTGTGCTAGGGTTTGGTGGTGGATGGTGGATCTTCTCTTGGCAATATAAGCAAAGGATTGCTGGGTTTTTCCCTTGGTTGAGAAGGGTTTTCCCAGGATACTTCTTGTGTTCTTGTGCATGGCTATTCTTCTTGTGATCTTGGTTTATTGTAGCTAATGTATTGTTGCTACAATGTTTGTGGTTCAAGTACATGCTAAATTGAAATAAACAACATGTGCATGACCTAATCATCAAAATTCAACATCCGCATAGCGAAGCATATCACATATTGGCTCTACAAATCATAGTAGAAAAAATGGATGATTTTTCACTAACATTGTAAAAAAGTGCGATGTCAAACCCTCATAAAGGTCGATTTTGGGTTTTTTGTTTCGGTCATTTGTCTTTGTAGCTGTTGGGGAATGAGAGGGAAGGGGTTTACCGTCATCAACGACCAGGTTTAAGAGGGCCAAAGCATTGTTCTCATTACCATTAAATATTTTTTTATTGGAGCACAGATCAATTGCTAATTGCCTATGGTATTGATATTCTTGGATCCCAGGTATTTATTCAATTTCCACCCTTTTAACTACTTTTTTTTTTTTTTTTCTAGATTTATGCATGGTTTCCAAAGTCCGTTTTGCTTTCCTCTTTTTATCATTTTTCATGGCTCATAGAACAATTTAGATATAGGTTTTTTTTACCAGCATGTTGTTTTTCTTTTTTGTTTAATTTTTCTTCTCAACAGTGCTTGATGTTCATTTTTTTCATTTTCCGTTGCCCTAGGTTTTAATTTGGAAGTTTAGTATTGCCTTGTCAATACATCGAAGCCTATGGACCCATTTTGGCAGTATGATTAACCTGAAGATGGGACAAACCAACAAAGATTGTCTTGTAATATGTGGCTAGTGAATGACACGAGGGGTTTGCTGGTTGAAGTACCACTTGGCTAAAATCTAAGGGCATGATGTTGGGATTTGTAGTGCATCAACCCAAAAGATTATGTGGGCTTCCCATGATGCTATTTATGAAAATGATGAAAAGAGGGAAAATGCAATCACTACCAAAGCTGAACTTGCCACCGATAGAATGGCTAGATCCTCAAGAACGACAAGCATATTCGGGATTGAGGGTAGTGAGAGGGACTCCATAGATTCATCTTCCATGAGGACCTCACCTTTCTATGTTCCAAGAATTGAAGATGGGGCACAACCTTCCATCCGATCAATGGTTAAAACAAGAAGCAAAAAGTAGATAGGGTTGTGGGGAGGTGTCTTTTCTGGAGTGACATTCCTTTGAGCATCATAAAGACCAATCCATTTTTCCATTTGATGTGTGATTCTATCGTTATTGTTGGCATAGGGTATAAGTGCCCTATCTGTGAGGAGTTGCGGGGGCCAATTCTTCAAGCGTAAAAAAATGACATCAATACTAGATTGGAGGACCTAAAGAAGTCATGGGAGTCCACTGGATGCACAATGATGTCCAATGGTTGGACAAATGGGAAGGGTAGGACCCTTCTTAATTTCTTGGTAAATTGCCCTAGGGGTACAATGTTTAATTTGTTGATCCATCAATGCATGCTAAAAATGTGACATTATTGTGTGAATTGATGGATGGGTTCACCCGAGAGATTGGTTTTCAACATGTTGTGCAAATCATAACAGTTAATGCAACTAATTATGTTGTTGTCGACAAGTTGCTAATGGAGAGGCGCCCCACAGTTTTCTAGACTCCATGTGCCCCCTATTGCATCGATTTGGTGCTTGAGGATGTGGGAAAAATATCTTTCGTCAAGGAGGTCATTGATCGGGCTAGGAGAATCACAAAATTCATATATAACCATGCATTTGTTCTTAGCCTCGTGAAAAAATTCATAAGAAAAATGGAGTTGTTGTGTCCTACAATTACACGTTTTGCTAGCAACTTCATTTTTCTTTAGTCTATGCTCCAGTGTCAATTTGAGTTGAAGCATATGTTTGTTTCTGATGAGTGGCACGATTGTGCATTTAGCAGAAGATAGAATGGGGTTGCCATTGTTGAACTAGTGTACACTGATTCCTTCCAGGAAGGAGTGCAAGAAGTGTGCACGGTTAGCGAATCTTTGGTAAAGGCTCTTTGCTTGGTTGATGGGGATAATCCCACAATGGGATACTTGTATGAGGCATGGATAGGGCCAAAGAAGCTACCGATCTTATTATGTGCAAGAGTACCCATGGATATGATAAATACATGATGATTTGGGATTTGATTGATAGTTGATAGATCAGGATGTTCAATTGGCCCATTCATGCAGCAACACGTTACCTCAACCCTCCCTATGCTTACTCATGCAATTTTGATTTCTATGGTGAAGTGATGGAAGGACTCCTAACATGTCTCTAGAGGATGTTACTTGATGTCAATGCTTGCAGAACAATTAATCGCTAGACAGAGATGTATCCGGAAGCTAGTGGACTATTTGGCTTTGCAGATATTGTCAATGAAAGAAGTATTTTGATGCCTGTAAGCCACTAGAATTTAAAATTGTGTTTTATTTGAAAGTTGAATTATGTTTTCTTTATTTCCTATTTTCCACTGTAATGAAATGTAATTTAAGTCTTTTTTTTCCTTATTTGTTGTAGATGTTTGCTAGTGAAAGTATGGTGCAAAAGCATCGAATTTACAAAATTTTTCCATTTGGGTCCTCAACCAAACCGTAGCACTTCAGGATGAGAGTGCAATTGGAGTGTGTTTGAAAAGATTCACTCAAAGAAGCACAATAGGTTAAAACTTCAACTAAGCAATTACAGTTATTATAATTGATGACCCTCTGACATATTTATGACCCTTAAGATTCATTAAATTTATTATGACCCTCTTATAGGTTGGATTTCCCACATCTTAATGATTTGGGATATGTCCACTACAATCTACCATTGTGGGTGAGGCAACTAGAGAAGATACGTGATGTTGATGCCATTTTCTTGGACAATATTAACATATTGTTGGAGTGGAGGGTGGAGTACGAGGCACCTATTATGGAGGAGGCATCTCCGTGGTTAGAAGAGGAGGAGAAGGAGGAGCAGGCACAGGGGGCAAGGGGGGAGTCGCAAGAGTGGGGGGCAAAGGAGGACTTTGACAGCATAGAGGGTGATGTGGCAACATCGACATCACCTTCTACACAGATTGATACAACTACACCCACCAGTCGACGTTGGATAGATGATGTAGGACCTTCTAGTGGCAAACGAGCCATGACATTTTCTCATAAAAAAGGGAGAGGGATTTGATGCTAGATAGCTAGTGGCTAGATTTGTCATTGTAGATGACTCATCATGATGAGATGCATTTATATATTTGATGTCATTTTGTATCGGTTGTCCACTTTTGAGTCCTTGATTGGGCAGTTATCAGGGTTCAGGATCTAGTATCGACTTTGATGTATCATTTTTTATTTGGCTTCCACTTCATCATATAAATCGGTGTTTTTTCCATATTTATATGCCAATATAGTTATTTGATGTTGTTGTTGTTTTATAAGTTAAAAAAATTGAAAAAAATGAATTTATTTCTTATATTTTAATGCTTGCTGCGGTTAGCCTATTTTTGCCGATTTTTTCATTGATGTTGTGGAGAAGTTGTATTCCGGACCTTGGCCAATTTTTAGCCAATGCCGATTTTTTCAGCATTGCTACAAATTCCACAACAAATTTGACATCTGCCCAAAAGAGATCATCCAAAATCAACAGCTTCACCTCCACAACTGCATCTGAAGTAGATTGCATTCCACTGCTCCCACATATCACTGATAATTGTGGCAGCCAAAGCCCTTTTCATCTCCACAAGCTGCCTAAGCAGAATGTAGTAAGTTTCTAGTATAGTATCAATGGGTTTGAGAATCTTCATTTTGGCATGCTTGCGGTAAATGGCTTGTGAATGGTGGTGGTTGCATATGAACTTCTGAATTTTGCGGCCATTTTCAATTAGCATGCCGATCCACTCAAGTTTCCCAATGGCTTTCAATGCTTTATTCAAAGAATACACTGTGCATGGTGTCCAAAAAATATACTTGGGGTACATCAAGCATTTACAAAAGACAAAAAATAAATCAGATTTATGAATAAAAATCAGAATTATGTAACTAACAGAAATATATATAAATAAATAATGATTAAATAATAATAATTAATACTCAATAACTAAATATGTTATGAAGAGACACCTCTATTGGGAAGGTATCTCTTCATAACATATTAAGTTATTGAGTATTAATTATTATTATTTATATCTATTTATGTTTGTTACAAATGATCATATATCATATTATCATTTATGAAAAAAATCAGAATTAAAATTAATGTAAAAATACAATATTTTAATTTAAAATAGAGACAGTGGACACTTGTCACTAACCTGTACTCCTTTGGACTGTCAACCCCGCTGCTTTGCAAACTAGGGCTGTATCAGTGACAACTTGGATGACATTGGATGGCCCCACCTCTATGATGGCCTCACATATAATTGGTCTTTCAAGAACAAAGTGTTCTTCTCTTGACCGAAACAATCAAAGACCTTTAGAAAATATGGATTGATATGAAAGAGACAATGATGTTTATCAGTGGATGATTCCAATAATCTGTCCAACCATCCATAACAATGGAGCATCCTTCTAGACTCGAAGACGACTTCAATGGCACCATCACCCTCTGAAGGCATGCTTTCTCCTTGCCTACCAACATGGTTTGGAGCTTCTCATAACCTGGTGCCTTATACCTTGAAGGTCCATCATTAATGGCATGGACCATTTGTTCAAAATAGGTTGAGCAGGCTGCATTGACACGGATGCCACATGCAAGCAAAAATCTTGTTATTGCAAGATCAACACCTTCCCTTCCCTTATCATCATTCCTTTGCTCCTCTCTTTGTGCAGTAGGGAGTCTAGTAGGATCCTCGTGGTCTCCAGGACAAGGGTCAACACCCTTTCTTGGAATATTCATAAAGTGGGGTTTAACTGAGTATAACTGCCTTTCCATTCCATAGGACAAAGCTTGCATTTGATCTAAGTCACCTAACACGATGACACGGGACACAGAGGACACGGAAATACRAGTGTCTGGCACGTGAAATTTTGACCTCGACAACAGGRCACGGTTATATATATATATAAATATATCTAAAAACATTATATATGAAAAAAATTTGAAAATTACACATACAAAAATGAAATTTAGACATAAAGATTCATATTTTGTTAGAAACTAGAAGATTTACACGATMCAAAACTTTAAACATGTATGATGTAACATAAATGATAATGACAGAGTACAATACTATATCTTTCTTCATTTTATATAATTTCCAAAACCTGCTCTATCAGGACAAGCCCTTATAATAATTTGCACTAATAGGGCACCCTAAGCCCTTCCACTATATTACAAGAAACCTTCTAGTCATAGCAGACTGAATGGTGTTACTATTTTTTTGTCATGGCATCGCGGTTATGTGCATAACCACAACAAAGCAATCTGCAACCTTCCCAAAGTAATTTTCTTTTTTCACATCAACAATGGGATGGTGTATAATCTAATAAGTTAATTTAGGTCTACATTCTAGAGAATTTTGTATCTGAGCCGGATCATGGTAAATATTGCCTCTTAGGTTGACATGGTAATATAGAAGCACAAAGGATTCTCTGCTAAAAAGATGTGAGGTCTCCACATCTAGACCATGCTTTTCAAGCTCCTCCAGAATCCTCCACATGTATCTTGGCCTTCTTTGGCTAGTAATGTTAATAATTGCTTCTCTACCATAAAACTTCACGGTCACCTTAATCTCTATGTTCTTGTTTGCTGTTTTTCCAGTTTGGATTGCCAGCAGATTATCTTTCTTCCTCTTCAGTTGATGCATATTTTCCTCGAGCATTCTAATGTAATTGATGGCTTCCTCAAATAATCCGCATCTGTCAAGCTGGATCATGAAACAAATATATTATTTAGAGAAAACCATCAGACGACTCAGTTAGTACATACCATATAAAGCCGAATTAGAGTAATAGAGCACTGGTATTACAGTTTGGTGTAAAAAGATGATCAGCCCCAGAAGTCGTAGAATGCTGTAATTACCTTTTCAGGACTAGCGGGCAACAGAAATCGGGACACCATCCAAATTCGTGTCGGACACGAATTAGGTCGAATCCGTGTCCCCACGTGGGATTCGAGACACGGGGGGGTTTTCAACGAATCATGTTTCGTAGCATTTGATGAATGTTGTCCCCCCCAAATACCCTTGGGCGGTTTTGTCCTCTCCACATATTTCCATAGTGGATATTGAGGATTTGATGAACCCATCTCACAGAAATAAGAAAAGAAGAAGAGAAATCTGGAAATGTAATTTTCAACAATAAAAATTGTTTAAAATGCTGAGAAAATACCCTTGCAATGGAAGATTTGATTACCAAAGGCAGCAATCCACTTCGTTATTGTTGTCCACAAATTTTTAGTGAGAATAGAGCATCGAAATCACTTCACTGCTGGACTGTTTCTCCCTTCACTGTTGAAATGAAATGGTAAAAATGGAAGGCTGATTTTCTCTTTTGAGTGCATGAGAGTGAGGCAAGTGAGGGATTAGGGTTTTCGGGGAGGGCCCCACCCTATACATGCTGTTTTCGACTTTAAAAAAAATAAAAAATAGAATTGTTTTGAGGATGTGCCCTCGAAGTACCCAAAAGAACCTGAAATCAGGGTTTGGGTATGCATTTTGGGATGACATCCCCACTTGCTGGGATGAACTGGGTTCTTTAGCGAAGAACTTGGTTCATTTGGGTTCTTGATAGAGGTACCCATTCCTTAATCTGGTACCAGACACTGTAACCCTGGATAGGTTTGGGAACCTTAGCCCCAGATGCACATATTGTTAAATTTGGCAGCATCGGCAGTCATTCTTCAATGAGAGGCCATATGGGCCACCCTGAGGCTAGCCAGGGAGATTTGGAGAATCAACCAGTCTTGTGAGGTATTGACAAAAGCCAGGGGGAACATACAACCTCTATGAGTCAAACCAAAAGTCAGGACGAACGAGATGCTATATGATCTTGTAAGTCAAGATGTAAGTCTAATGCAAAAGTCAGGGGGAACGTCAACCTCTGTGAGCATAGACAGTCTAGTGCAAAAGTCAGGGGGAACGTACAACCTCTGTGAGCATAGACAGACTAGTGCAAAAGTCAGGGGGAACGTACAACCTCTGTGAGCCTAGTCAAGCCTTGTGAGCCATGAGCAAAAGTCAAGGCATCTAGTAAAAGTTAGGTTGAACATAAAATTCCTATGAGCTAGAAACAAACAATCTTCCTAATATTGCAAATGATGTAAATGTATTGATCTAGTGCGTTGGCTCGTGTAACACTATCCACCCTGAAGAAATTTGTATTGCCATGTATAAAAGTCAAGTTGAATGCGTTGTTAAACTCAAGTTGTAAAAGTCGAGTTGCATAAAGTTGCATAAAGTTTCATAAGTTGCATAGTTGCATAAGTTGCATAGTTGCATAAGTTGCATGTTGCGTGCATGCATGCATGTCATGTGCATGCTGAGTTTGTTCGCATGCATTGCCAAGTCACAAGGGCGAGTTGTATTCTTAACTGAAGTGTAAAGTCAAGTTCTAAATTTGAACTAAAGTGTAGCGCTGAGTTATGACAAGCATGCAATCAAACTTCTAATTCGAGCCCTCTCCCCTCTACCTCTCCACTCCTTTATAAGCAGAGGTCGACCCTCATTCTTCTTACAGTGTTATGTAGTGTGAGGGTAAAAGAATAGGAGGCAGCGAGTGGTTTTATTTAGTGCTGATATATATCAGCATATCAAGGCAGCATATCTGTCCATAAGAGGGCGCATAACAGGGCAGCATATATCAGTCTTAGAAGGCAGTAAAAGACAACAACAGTGCTGGGTTTTATCAGCAGCAAAAGACAGCGACAGTGCTGGTACATTTCAGCAGAGAAAGGACAGCAAGGTGTTGCTGTATGTACAGGTCATACAGCCAGGTCTAAGCGTCTTTGGCAAGCTCTTTAAGAGCATAATTTCATGGTGGATATTTGTAAGTGATCTCATACATTATTAATGCAATAAAAGAAGATTGTTTGCTGGGGTTTTTCTCCTTGTATAGGGTTTCCATAGGATACATGTGTTGTGATCTTGCATGCTGGTAAATTCTTATTATTATTGCTGTTCTGGTTTATGAATTACATTAAGCTAAGTATTGGAGAAATTTAAAGAACATATCAGCAATTTAAAATCAAGCTCATAATTTAACACGTACCTGTGCAACACAGGTTTGTTGGCATATTTATTACGGGTAGACAGAAGGCAGAGTATTTGTTTGTCATTGATGGCAAGCTCAGCCCGACGATGACGAACAAGAGAAAGTGGCAAGACCAACAACGCAACAATGATCGCATGGCAAGATCAGAAGCGTAAACTCCATTTCGGAGTTTCGGATACCGGAAGTTGGAGGAGTCAAGGAAGCAACTCACGGCAGAAAATTGCGAAATGCGAAACCACGACTTAAACTCCATTTCGGAGTTTTGGATACCGGGAGTTGGAGGAGTCAAGAGTCGAGACTCTTCATCATAGGAGTCCCGAAGTTGCGAAATGCGAAACGCCGAAATCCCGAAACATGCACATCAACAAAGACTCCATTTCGGAGTTTCGCAGATCGGGAAATCAAAGATCAAAGGAACTTTAACCTTTGAAGTAGCGAACCCCGAAATTCCGAAACCGACACATCAACAAAGACTCCATTTCAGAGTTTCGCAGACCGGGAAATCAAAGATCAAAGGAACTTTAACCTTTGAAGTAGCCAACCCCGAAATCCCGAAACAAGCACATCAACAAACCACATCAGCAAACCACGTCAGCTAAGGACATGTGGCACAATCAGGCAATGACAAGTGTCAAGCTGATTCAACATTTCAGGCACATGTAAGTCACGAATCAGAGTGACACGTGGCAGCTATTCGACACGTGTCAATCCACGTGTGATGTCAGCAGGTTTACGTCACATTAGAACTTTCTATTTCGGGGTTTTACATAGCAAGCAGAAACTCCACCATCATGAAGTCTCGAACTCCGAAATGCCGAAAGGGACTATTGTGAGTCTCGAAAACCCGAAAGGCAAAACTCCGAAATTCTGTCAACCGTCCATCTTTGGGAAGGACATGTGGTTACAGATCAACAGTTCGCTCACTGAGAGGTCAAAGGAAGGAGTGCCCTAACCTATCTAACTCGCGATATGCGAAATCGCGAAATAATCCTAGTCGTCGGATCGAGGATCGATCTAGACCATTGATCAGAGACGACGAAGGCCTGTGAAGTTTTGAAATCATGATAAGATTTGGACCGTTGGGTCCATAGGACACGTGGCGAAAGATCGTCATTTCGCTGACTGGAAAGTCAAAGGAACGGGGTTCCCTAACCTCTCGAACTCGCGAAATGCGAAATTGCGAAACGGCTTTTGACGCAGTCTGTGGTCACCACTGGTGGTCACGTGAGGGGAAGAAGCTAGTGGAGCTAAACTTTTTCGGAGTTTCGGTGATTGCGACTTGGAGTGTCGAGACTCTTCACCACAGGAATGCCGAAATGCTGAAATACCGAAATGTGAAATGGAGAAATCAACGCGAGACCCTGTGCTTGTAATCCAACGGTGTTGGATACTTGGAAATCTAATCGAAGGGCTACTATTGCTCTTCATGATTAATTGTTCAGTTACGATTCAGTTAGCAGAACCGAATCATGGTTCTTGGATGGTTGGCGTTTCAGTTGCTGAAGCGTTGTTCTAGGGATTTGAGGGGTAACCGAAGGGGTTGTAGAATATAAAAAGAAACACGCAGTGACTGTGTGTGGTTGGTTGTTCTGAATGAAAAATGAGTTGAACTGTAAGAAAGAGAAAATTACAGTATGCACAGTGTGAGACCGACAGTATACGCAGTGTGAGATAAAACTCAGAGATGAGTAACAGATGAGGAATAGACAGAAGCAAGAGCAGAATTGCAGAACAGCTTGAAGCGGAGCAGAATTGCAGAACAACTTGAAGCGGAGCAGAATTGCAGAACGGACAGAGGAAGAGAAGAATTGGAGAATAGTTAGAAGCAGACCAGATTTACAGAACAGAGAAGAAGTGGTAAGAATCGATTTATTTGTGTTGTTGGTTATTCAATCATTTATTTATAATTAGGGAGGTAGGGTGGTGCTAGGGAGGACTGTGGTCCTCTGATATTCGAGTTGCTGCTTGAATATTGAGAGTTGTAGCTTCCATCTAGTTGTGGCTAGAAAACAGGGTGGCAGGGTGGTGCTTGGGAAAATACAGAGTTTTCTCGAACAAGTTGGTGCTTGTATAAGTGGAAGTAGGTGCTTCCATCCGGTCGGTGCTGGAACACTCAAGGAGTTGGTGCTTCCTTCTAGTCGATGCTAGAGAAACTAGAGAGTTGGTGCTTATAAAACAGAGGTAGTAGCCTCACTTTGAGATGGTGCTCAAACATAGATGATGTACAGAACTTAAAAGACTGCCTATCATTTCGAAGAAGAAGAGGTTTTTTTCCTTTATGGGTTTCCTCGTGAAAATCTGTTTTTGTGTATATCTTATGTGTGATTGATGCTCATTATTTATGTTGTTCATATTATGTATAATATTGATGGTCACTTGATGAAAGATTAAAAATGGCTTAATAGACTTAATATTGTTTAAGCACAGTAACAACTGATTCACCCCC
>ML789943.1:261591-285995 GCA_009831015.1 Picea engelmannii
GTGATCAACTTGCAACTATTGGGGAGAAAGTGAATGATGCAAAACTTGTAAATGTGGCACTAAATGGTTTCTCAAAGTCTTGGGAACCATTTGTCAAGGGAGTCTGTGCTCGAGAAAATCTTCTAGATTGGCGAAGGCTATGGGATGATTTTATCCAGGAAGAGACTTAGGAGGTGTTTAAAGTCAACAAGCAAGGAGGTAGTGATGAGAACTTGACCCTTGTTGGTAAGACAAGGAAGGGCAAAGGAAAGGTTCCCAACAAGAAGGGTAAGAGTGAAGGAGGTACATCATAGCCGGGGAAGAAGGACTTGAGTAAAATTAAGTGCTTCACATGCCATAAGAATGGACATTATGCATCTCAGTGTCCAAAGAAGAAGGGAAGAGGAAAGATGCAAAAATCAACATCGACAAAGATGCAAATAGATGAGTTTGCAACGAAGTTTGAGAAGGATTTCTCACTAGTTTCTTGCCTTTCTACCAACATAGCCACCAAGAGTGTGTGGTATTTGGACAATGGTGCATTGCGTCACATGACAAAAGCATAGGAGCTATTCAACAGTTTGACGGAGAAGAACTTAGGGATTCATGTGGAGCTTGGTGAAGATGCCAAGTATGCAGTGAAGAGTGAGGGAACTATCTTGTTCCAGCTTGAGTCAGGTAGTTCGTTTGATTCCCATGATGTGCTTTATTTACCAGGACTTAAGAAGAATCTGCTCTCAGCCTCAGTTATGGCATAAGAGGATGGGACACCTACACTGCATGGCGTTGTCGATTCTGAGGGAGATTCAGGTTTTCTAGAGTTCAATGTTGATCAACAGGGCATGTGCAGAGGGTGTGCACTTGGCAAGAATGCCAAGCCTGCTTTTCCAAGCAGCGAGAGTAGGTCCCAGGGGATCTTGGATCTTCTTCATTTAGATGTGAGTGGGTCGATCTTAGTAGCAGCAGTGCAAGGAGCATCATATTATGTGATGTTCATTGAAGACTTTTCCAAGAAAACGTGGATCTTCTTAATGAAGACCAAGTATGAGGTTTTCAGTCGGTTTCAGGAGTTCAAGGCTCAGGTGGAGAACCAAACAGGGAAGAAGATCAAGGTCTTGAGGTCGGATAATGGGGGAGAGTACACCTCCAATGAATTCAAGGATTTCTACAAGGAGGCAGGGATCAAGAGGGAGTTGTCAGTCTCATACAACACTCAACAAAATGTGGTTGCGGAGAGAAAGAATATGTCTATCATCGGTTCTACCAGGGCTATGATACATGACCAAGAGTTGCCTATGGTTCTTTGGTAAGAGGCGTGCAACATGACAATATATGTGCATAACAAGAGTCCTCACAGGATATTGGGGGATAAGACTTTGGAGGAGGCATTCTTAAGACTGATGCCAGAGATAACACATTTGAGGATCTTTGGTTTTCCGGTATACATCCACGTGCTTGTGGATAAGAGGACGAACTTGGAGCCTTCAGGTCAGAAGGGTACATTTGTGGGGTCCAACGAGACCTCAAAGGCTTACATGATCTTCATACCAGCGCAACGGAAGACAATTGTGAGCAGATATGTTAAGTTCGAGGAGAACTTGGCATGTAAGAAATCTTGGGAGTCACCAGCAGTGGCAGAAGACGAAGAGCAGGAGGCTTCGAAGGACGAGCCGTGCTCAACAACTTCCAGTTCAGGAAGTCAGACTTCAGGTGGGAAGGAGGATTTAGCCACTTCCAGTTCTGTCAGGAGACCCAAGTGGTTATTATAGACATTGAGGGATGTAGGCGAGGCTCCTAGGAGCGCAACTAGGGAGAGCATGCCTTCGAGGAAGTTTCCTATCTATATGGCACTTATGAGTAGCATTATTGATGTTGAGCCTTCCAGTTTTGAGGAAGAAACAAATCAACAGGTTTGGCAGGATGCCATGGTGGAGGAGTACACCTCTATCATAAGGAATGATGTTTGGGACAGAGTGCTGAGATCGAAGGGGAAGATGGTGGTGAGTTTCAGGTGGCTCTACAAGATCAAGCATGCTATAGATGGCAACATCGAGAAGTTCAAGGCGAGGTTCGTGGTGAGAGAATTCTCTCAAAGAAAGGGAGTGGACTATGAGGAGAGATTTGCTCCAGTCGCCAGGTATGCTTCTATTCGAGCTGTTATTTCTGTTGCTTCAGTTATGGGGTGGATGATTTACCAAATGGATGTGAAGACATCTTTCCTCAATGAGATCATTGAGGAAGAAGCATATATAGAGCAACCTCAGGGATTTGAGGTGCATGGGAGGGAGTCTCATGTGTGCAGGTTTAAGAAAGCCTTGTATGGACTCAAACATGCTCGTAGGGCGTGGTATTCCAGGATTGATGGATACTTGCAAAGTATGGGATTCATCAAGAGAGAGGTAGATCCTAACTTGTACTTCATACTTGTTGGGTCTAATCCACTTATCTTGGTGCTATACGTGGATGATTTGTTTCTCATAGGTGTAGAGGAGCTTATAGCAGGGTGCAAGGCAGATTTGGTGATAGAGTTTGAGATGGACATTGGCTTGATTCATTATTTATTGGGGTTAGAGGTATGGCAGATATCAAGAGAGATCTTCCTTGGACAAGGGAAGTACACAGTGGAGATCTTGAGGAGATTCAAGATGGAGGATTGTAGACTGATGGCTACACGTATGGTCACCAACCTAAATAAGGTTGTCTCTTCAGATTCAGAGTTGGTGGATCCCAGGATATACATGCAGCGGATAGGGTCCTTGATGTATTTGGTCAACACCATGACATATATATGTTTTGTTGTGAACACCTTAAGTCGGTTCACAGTGGAGCCGAGACAGGTGCATTGGATAGTAGCAAAGCATGTGCTCAGGTACTTGAGAGGTACAAGGGAGTATGGGTTGAGGTTTCTTGGAGGTGATGGAGTAAGGTTGCAAGAATATTTAGACTTAGATTGGGTTGGGAGTGTAGCAGATAGGAAGAGCACCTCGGGGTGCTGCTTCAGCTTGGGATCAATAATGATTACCTAGTTCAACAAGAAGCAGACTTGTGTAGCACTCAGTTCAACAAAGGAAGAGTATATGGCAACGAGTATGGCTAGTTGTGAAACCATTTGGCTTCACAAATTGCTTACAGGGTTATTTGATCAAAAGTTGGAGCCCATGGTGAAATACCGTGATAATATGATCGAGTTTGCGTCCTCTTTTGAAGAGAATTTAAAACATAGCCAACCACGAACCAAGATGTGAAAGACTAGCGTATAACCAAGAGATGACAACCAATTAAACTCCAACCGCTGTTTTAGAGAATTCACTTTAACCATCTTTCTGCAGAACCGACCTACCATGGTTTTTCCCACGACTCTTGGCAGGTCTCCAATCTACACATATTTTCTTACCACCATGGAGACTTTCTTCTGTCTAGCCCGTATGCACTTTTTATATTTTTCGGGATGCCTCAGCTCTTTGGATCGTTTACTTACTAGTAACTTCATCACTATTTTTTGGATCAGAAGTGCATGGTAAGGGCACCTGAGAATAAGGCTCGGGGCATTGTGCCGGGTGAGGGACATCAAGAGTTGGAGTAACTCGATCCTGCTTGCCAGCCTCCTCTCCTGCTACGAAAGACTTTGGGGAATAAAACCTCTCTTGTGCGAACTTAGGTGATTGTTCCGACACAAATTTCCTTCCCTCTACCACGTATGTAATTGGCAATCCATCGGACGTTACCATGCCTACCCCCATGCCGTGTGGCTTGATCGAGGGACAGGGTTCCCCCGAGGAGCGGGCCGTCATGTCCCTCTGGTTGGCAATGAACTTGGAATCAGATACAAAGATATCATCCGTAGCAAAATGGTCCTCGCCAAAATCCAAGGTGTCAGTTTCCATTACTACAGACCTCTGCCTGTTGGAGAATGTCCCGTCAAATCGTTGGAAAGGGGACGGAGCTGGCCTGAAGCTGGTTCTCCATCCTCACCACGTATCCTGCATAGAAAATTAAGACGAAAGCCCTACCACTGCAGGCCTGAAACTGCAGACTAATGTCTCCCGGAATTTGTATATATATATATATATATATATATATAATTTTTTTCCAGGTAACACATCTCAAGGAAATCCCTGGGGCACTTCCCCTCATTCCGAGGATGGTACCCAGGGTAAACCCTTAATTCTTCAGGGCACAAGGCCAGGCCAACAGCAGGGATCATATGAGCTCAACATGACATTATGGGAATAGAACCTAGGTGGGGAGGATAATACTCCATCCGAAAACCACTTGGGCTAGCTGATAGAGCCAATTGACAATTTCTAATGTGTGTGTGTCTATATATATATATATATATATATATATTCTGCCCTTTGTTCGTCTAGTCCCTTGGAAATTGGGGGTAACTTCCAATTGTCTCCGAAAGTTATCACCCAAGCTCCCCATCCCCAAAACTTGGTGCAACATAGGTTTCATTTATGTTATGCATGACGAAGCTCGTTGTTGGATGCCACTTGCAATTTTTGTTATCTGAAATTTGTTTAATTTAACTTCCATCAGGTAAGAATATCAGTTGTCAATGTCATTTTACATTATTTCAAAAAAGAATTCCAAAATTCATTCCTGCATTATTTGAATTCTCTTTTGCTTTGCTATCTTTCTTCGGATGAAATGCTCTATTGTAAAATATTTACTTCTTACTAACGTTGGCTATTATCTTGCAGACTGCAAAGGGAGCTAAAGTTTTCAATGCTGCAATAGCAGCTACTGCAGATGGTCAACAAAATGGAAAAGAGGGTGAAGAAAAGCTGAAGCTTCATACACATTCTTACTGTTGTTTAGATTATGCACAGGTAAGCGTTTCCAGATAATATATGCACTCTCAAGTAATTGGAGGAGAAATTTGCTCTACGTTTCTATTTTTTTATAATTTTGATATCTAAAGGTAAGTATTGCTATCTTTGTTTTTGTGAAAACTGTTCAATGTACTACTTTTCATGATTAACATGCCCCTTAGAAACTAATTACAATGCTTGTAAACCATTTCTTCATGCAGTAAGCATGTCGAAAGATAATGGGAAACTGCGTTTTCTTTTAATTAAACAATGTCTTGACGTTTCGATCCCACCCAGGGATCATCTTCAGGAGTTTTAATAAGTTTAAAATAATTATAATGCTGCTAATAAGAATTCTAATCTCAACTGTATGGTCTTAATCGTTGCCTAATCTAATGTAATCTACATGTTAAAATATAAAAATGCTTATCGCAGTCTACAATCCTGCTAATAAGAATTCTGATATTAACTGTACTGTCTTAATCGATGCCTAATCTAATGTAATCTACATGTTAATATATAAAAAGGCTCATTGCAGTTTCAGTATGGCATAGATCATTTCAAGGAGGATGCTACAATTCTTTCGTTCTTCTCAGATCCATAACTTGTGGCAGATTTTTGGGTGGAGAAATTGTTGGAGGAGCCAAAATTGAGCTCCAGCACAGATAATAAATGTACTTTTGTACTATGCGAACTTTAATATTAGTGAAATGACATGTGACCGTCATGTAACTATGAAGGTTAAGGTTAATGTTTGGTAGTTAAACTGCCATGATGGCTATGGCACTAATAATAATGTACTCAAGAGATGATATAATTGCGCGATTGTGATATGTAAATCTGTGTATAGGCAGTTCTTCCTGGGGCAGCCTTGCATTGAATAACTGTTGCAACATTAATATAATATAGTTTCATGTTCTCTCCCCACTTGTATTTATTATGAGTGGGCATGCACTTTTAAGAACGAACAATGGTATCAGATCAATGTTCAGAGAAGTCGAAGTGGTGGAATTTGTCATGAGAGCAAGGACACCACACAATATTAAATTGAGCCAAGTAAATCTATTTCAAAAGTTTGACGCAGGGCTTTATCAAAATATTTCAAAAGTAAAATGTGAACACTAGAAAAGTTTAAAAAATGTAGAGTTAAAATATTGAAAGTTCTAAAAAATAATTGCAAAGCCTCCTGTGAGTTGAGGCCATTGAAATTGCACATGACGAGACCCTTTGTAATGTTTTGGAAACAAAACTGTGTTTCAGAGACAACACTCCATAGAACATGAGTCATGATGTTGTGAGAGATCTGGCAGAAAGATGGACGTACAGATGTGAGAGAATCTGTGAATGGTGAAATTAGCAGGAAACGGTGGTACGCGTTCCCCAAAACTTAAATTTTTGACTTTTTAAAAGAAATGTTGATTGCTAACTTCATAGATATAAGTAAAAACATACAACTTTTTGGCATGATGAATGGTATAAAAACGAATTATAAAAACATCAAGCATTTTTTCCCTATAGCAGAAACCAGAACATGCAGAGAGTTAATATTCACACACAATGAGAAACCAAAGCAAGGAAAAATATTTTGTATACTTTGAAGATGATGTCGATAACCTTAAAAATACAGTAACTGACCAGGTGCAAATGGTATTTGCACACCAAAGAAGTGTTTGCCCCTGAATGGTCTTTGCACATTGGCATAATATAACTGAAGATGTATCATGTACCCAAGTTTCCCTTCTAGAGAACTGATGAGCTTTGCGGAAGTTTCTCTTCTAGAGAACCAATGAGCTTTGTGGTTGGTTACCCAAATGTCTTGGTGGATAGGAGTTAAATCATATAAGTTTTCTAGGTTAGGTTGTGCAAAAACGGTTAGGGGTAGCCTGAAACCCTGTTGGGGGGGGGGGGGGGNTGTAAAAAAATCATTTGTTTAGGGTAACTAGAAACCCGTGTCAGAGTTAGGGAAAAGTCACTGTGCTTTGGATCAAGGGTCCAGCTATGCAGTACTTGCAGCTCTCAGTTAAGGGGGAGTTAAGGTTAAGATGGAACTGGTTGCAATGTTGGTCTGTCTATCTATTGTTGGTCTATGGTACCAAGCACCTTGACATACATTTTATGGTGCTAAGCATCTGATGCTATTCTTACAGCCCACGATGCTTATTGTTCCTGGAAGGTCTACTAAATTCACCCCTCAACTTGAATATCCAAGAGTGCATAGTTTAGTGGGTTTCATCTCCACCCTTTTTGAATTCCAGAAGCTGTATAATATGTATCCAAGTAAGGTTCCTATCTGCCATAAAAATAACATTGATTCATGTAGAAAACTGAGGTACTATGAGGGTGCCCAACAGGCATGTCAGATGACCTCTTGTTGGGCTCTAAGTTATGTCTCCAAAACTGTCCTTTGTTGCTGTTTTAGGACAGAAAACAGTCAAGTACTTTTCTGCTCCCAAACTGATGGTTAAGTGCTCTTTTGAGGTGCCCTTGCAAGTGTTTTCGAACTGGTGGTTAGCACATGCAATATATCTCAAAACAAGTAACACTCCTCTAGATCTTTACAACACAAATAAGCTGATCTACACGAATGCATGAAAATAGGACAAAGGTATTTTTGGTCAACATGACCCTGGATAAAACCCCCCCGGGGAAAACCAATGTGGAATGAAAGTATATATAATGATGATCTCAAGCAGTGAATAAAACAAGGAATACAATACAAGAAAACCTGGTATGATAACAAACTCCTCTCAAGCTTGTAGCATAGGTTCCAAGATGAATGCACCTAGATAAGTGCGCCCCTCTCTCCTTGTTGCTCTATCCACTGAATTGAAGCGCCCAAGCTCCTCTTTGGCCCAATGAAGAATCCCTTGCACACAAACCAACAGTTGTGTGCCTCTTCAAGCATGAACCAAACAGATCTGAGATCGGACAAGGCCTCCTAGTGCCTGCTAGATGTGTGACCTCCAAGCAATACTGATCACCATAAATAAGCAAAGGTCTAAGCCTCCAAAGCTCCTCCATGGATGGAGGTGCCCAAGCTTCCCTCTCTCAATGCTTCCATTCCCATCTCCATTACTCCTCTCTGGCTCTCCTAGTGAACAAATGAGTGAATACGCCTCCCTCTGCCCCTTGCGCCCCTCTTGAACCTCCATAAGGAAACCTAAAGCATGGATGGCTAGGATCATCCCAAGCCATCCCTAATCAATGGTTGAGATCTCTCCAAAAGTATCTCAACTCAAAACCCACTTTGGGTTAAGTTCCCCAAGTTCACTTTATGTTCCATCATTCACCCACTTAGTGAATAATTAGTCACTTTAGGCTAAAATGACTAAATTTCACTTTTGACTTAAATCTCCAAAGTCAAAGTGAAATTAGAGATAAAGTACATGGCACAATGGTACAAACATCTCCCTCTTGTGGTTAGAGGCCCAAAACCACAAGGGGACCACTTTCCAAGGTACCCAAATCCCAACACTCCCTCTTATCGAGGAAAGTGTCATTCACCCCCCAATCTCATCCCTACAGTGGACATTGCTTCCTGCTGGCAAATACTCGTTGAGTATGGCTGTACCCTGATCATCAAAATTGGTCTCTGACATAGATCTGCTCGACTTGTGTGATATATAGATGGAAGTGCATCTCCACCTATCCAAGATCACCTAGATCTTGACATCACACCAAAGATCTCAACCTTGGCATCTCACCAAGGATTTCTACCTCCTGGCATCTCACCAATGGTCTCTACTCTTGGCATCTCAGCAAGAGTCACATCTCTTGGCATCTCACCAAGAGTCTCATCTCTTGGCATCTCACCAAGAGTTTCTGGATCTTGGCATCTCACTAAGATCCTCAACTTGGTCTCTCACCAAGTGACTACCACCTGAAGTGGCACATGAAGCTGATCTACTCGTCTCCATAACCAAGTGAGGCTCAAGCCTCTCTGGCGCCCTGCTCATGCTCATCAATCTTTGATGCTCTGAAGCCATTGCACCAACTAACTGTCTGCTCAGCAACTCTGAAACTGAAGTTGTCCCCGGTGGACCAGTCATCCCTGAATGTGGTGTCCTCGAAAGCTGAGTCTGAGCTTCCTTTGAATCAATACTCTAAGTCCATGGGACCTCCACAACTCTGTCTGCCCACCGACCGCTAGATGGTGAATCAACTGACAAAAGCACACTCCCTCTCAAACTGAGCAATGAACTCATGCTCTTCTGCTGTCCCTGTCGTAACATCCAACATAGTGCCCCATCTCTCCACAAGGAAATCATCTCACTGTGCTCATGTCTCTCTCTCTCTCCCACTGCCACTCTGCTGTGGTTTGGCCCCTCCCTTGGGACCCTGTCTAGCACCACCTTGCCGGTCTTCTTCTTGCCCTTAGTCCAAAGAGTAAGATCCTCATCACCCTCTGCTATACGTTGTTGTCCTGAAGATCCTGAGCTGCATCTCAGCTCCTCCTGTACGAAGTCGTCCCAAAGTCTCTCCCAAGTAGGCATGACCTCCCGGGATACAATGCCTCGTACAAATGAACCCCAAGGTTTGGAAAAGTTGTTCAAAGTTGTCCTCACCAAGAAGTCAGGATCCACAATCTCCTCGACTGCGGCCAACTCATCTCGAAATTGTGTAAATCTACTAAGGTATGATGTCACTGACTCTGAATCGAGCATCTGAATGCTCCTGAGCTTGTCTTGCAGAACCATTTTCCTGTTCTGATTGGGTCCCTGGTACAACTTGCACAAGGAGGCCCACATCTCAAAGGCATAGTCCTTCCCAATCAAGTGGGGTATGATGTGGTCCCTCACTGCATCACAAATAGTCCTCTTTGCCTTGGTGTTCTTCTTCCTGAAATCTGCATCCAACAATGGAGATGGAGCAGGTGCAGGAGGAATCACCACAGGAGCTTGAACTATATTCCATAGTTAAAGATCCTCCAAGACGAATATGATTGTGATCTTCCAAGGGGACCAGTTGCTAGCTCCGTCTAGCCTATCCCCTGCTCTCATCTGAGATACAAACATGGTTGTCCACTGAAACTCACACTGATGCTACACACTGCAAGCGAGTACAACTTCACTCCTGTCAACACGGGTGTGAAAAGAGGCTGTCCAACTACAACCTCACAAATGTCAACACAGGTGTGAAAAGAGGCTGTCCACAAATGTCCAAAACAGTCCCACAAAACTGCCCACTGAATGCTCTATAAATCAGTCAAACTTAGCCACCAAGGCTCTGATACCATGTAGAAAACTGAGGTACTATGAAGGTGCCCAACAGACATGTCAGATGAGCTCTTGTTGGACTCTAAGTTATGTCTCTGAAACTGTCCTTTGCGTCTGTTTCAGGACAGCAAAAAGTCAAGTACTTTTCTGCCCCCAAACTGATGGTTAAGTGCTCTTTTGAGGTGCCCTTGCAAGTGTTTTCGAACTGGTGGTTAGCACATGCAATATATCTCAAAACAAGTAACACTCCTCTAAATCTTTACAACACAAATAAGCTGATCTACACTCTAAGAATGCATGAAAATAGGACACAGGAATTTTTGGTCAACATGATGCTGGATAAAACCCCTTGGGGAAAACTAGTGTGGAATGAAAGTATATATAATGATGATCTCAAGCAATGAATACAACAAGGAATACAATACAAGAAAACCTGGTATGATAGCAAGCTCCTCTCAAGCTTGTAGCACAGGTTCCAAGATGAATGTGCCTAGATAAGTGCGTCCCTCTCTCCTTGTTGCTCTATCCATTAAACTGAAGCACCCAAGCTCCTCCTTGCCCCAATGAAGAATCCCTTGCACACAAACCAACAATTGTGTGCCTCCTCAAGCATGAACCAAACAGATCTGAGATCGGACAAGGCCTCCTAGTGCCTGCTAGATGTGCAACCTCCTCCTAGTGTGTGCCCTCCTCCAAGCAATACTGATCACCATAAATAAACAAGGGTCTAAGCCTCCAAAGCTTCCCTCTCTCAATGCTTCCATTCCCATCTCCATTTCTCCTCTCTAGCTCTCCTAGTGAACAAATGAGTGAATAAGCCTCCCTTTGCCCCTTGCACTCTTCTTGAACCTCCATAAGGAAACCTAAAGCATGGATGGCTAGGATCATCCCAAGCCATCCCTAATCAATGGTTGAGATCTCTCCAAAAGTACCTCAACTCAAAACCCACTTTGGGTTAAGTTCTCTAAGTTCACTTTATGCCCCCTCATTCACCCACTTAGTGAATAATTAGTCACTTTAGGCTAAAATGACTAAATCTTACTTTATACTTAAATCTCCTAAGTCAAAGTGAAATTAGACATAAAGTACATGGCACAATTGTACAAACATCTCCCTCTTGTGGTTAGAGGCCTAATACCACAAGGGGACCACTTTCCAAGGTACCCAGATCTCAACAATTCATTGAACAAGGGATATCCTTTCTACTTGATAGCCAGAAAACCTATCGACATCCTTTCGGCCTGAAGGTTACCAAGGTAATGGACAAACGAAGGGATATCCCCTCAACTTAAAAATTGCTATTGAATTAAGTTTGCCTGAATTACTTGGTACTGATCTTCATACCACCATATGACAATGTCTAGGGTTTTATGATCCAAGCAGACTGACCTGTCCTCCAGTAGCCCCTTGCAAGAGTAGGGCTGCCGTATAAAATGATGCCACTTATTGTTTGGCTCTTTGCATGTCTCAAGTGTGGGCTGCTTGCTTCTGATTAGTATCCTGGTTCTTAGAGTAGTTTCCTAGGGTGCTACAGGCAGTTCCAAAATTATGTGGCACTTTTCTGTACTTGTCTTGATAGATTTCATAACCATGGAATCATTTTAAATTGTTTTCAAAATTTGTAATGCCCATTTTTCCACATTGTTGAATTGCTATTATATTACTCTGCTATTTTTCTTGTGATTCTTATAGCGTTTGTTTTCATTCTAAGATGGTAGAAATTAGCTTTCACAGGACCCATCAATTGGTTCCTTTTATTTCTTCATTACCCTTACACTTAAGCATATCTTGTTTGATCCTGCCCTTGGAAAAAATATTTGTTGTATTGTATGGCATCATACACATAGTTGTTTTTGCTTCATTTCTTGCTTCTTGTTTTATTCTAGACATCAATCCAATGCACTTTGGTATGTTTATTCGCATATAATGCATCAGTGTGAATCAGTTTTCATGCATTTATTATTTACCTTTATGTTTTAATTGGAATCCTTTTTTCGTTTCTTGTTGCCATTCCATGAGGTAATCCTGTAAATTCTTGTTCTTAATTCTTTACGTCCTTTTTTGGTAGAAATTTTCAAAACTTTCTTTTGTTACGAGAATTATCTATTTGGGGCTATTCCATTTCCTCTATATTCTTGATTTTGATTCATTACCCTTTTCTTGCACACCTGTTTCCAAATTGTAGTCTGTCAGCAAGGCTTTAAGAAGTTTTTGCTTACGTGTACTTTTGATGGCAGCTATTTAATCAGTAATTTATGTTGACATGATTTAACTTTATTAAACTGACCTAAATGTCTTGTCTCAATTTTAACCTTTTATCCAGACATTCATTTGGGCATTGTCAGTCTCTGCTGTTCTGGGAGGATTATATTCCATGAATTGTTTGCTTTTGTTTCTCTAGTTTCTGTACCACAAAATAGAGACGTTTTCATTGGGCCTCACATAACTCTCAAAACTTTCCTTCTACATATTGTTAGAGATTGATTAGGTCAGAAGCAAATAAGTTACTGCCACCTTTTTTTTTCATTTAAGTGTACTATATTGATATACTTACTTTTCTGGTCTATGGGTGATTTTACATCATTGTTCCAGTGCTTTGGTAGATTCTTGTGTGTCAGATATGATTCTGTTTTTCCCATTGTGTGTATATTCTTCATCTATTCTCTTAAAAATCAACTGTTATTTTGATGTTCTGGCTGAAACTACATCCATTTGCATTTCAAAGTCAATTTGCACTAATTAGAAAATGCCTTGTGTGCAAGTAGAACATTGACTTATTCTTGTGACGTTGGGGGATGCTTTTGATGGTAAGAACTCAACAGGTTATTTATTTCACAGATATGATTAGACATTAAACAAAAGTATCATGTTTCCATAAGTGTTTCAGTTTATTGACTCAGACACTTATGTGCTCAACTTTTCTGTAATTTGTTCAAGTAAATGTTGTAAGTAATCCATAACGTTCAAAAAAGATTTTCATTCCAAGTGTTTGCCACTGTTTTGTTTTCCACTTAGAATCTTTTTCAACTTGTTTTCAGAAGATTCATAACTGAAATATACTTCTGAGTACCCAAATGTTTACTATCTTATTGTACAGCACAATCATGCATAAACGCAACTTTTTTAAAAGCAAGGGCTTCTCATAAACATATTATCTCTTCATTGGACTCATGCTTTGAGAGACTGATCATTCTTTTTGGTACTTGAATAGAAGTATTTACTCACTATCTAATTTCACTCATTTGTGAAGTTATCTTTTGAGGAACTAATTAAGCACCTTGGTTTTAGACTTATGATGTTGTCAGATACAGAATCCATCGGATGAAGAAAAGACTGAAAGATGAACTAGAGGACAGGAATACACTTCAGGAATATATCTGCCCTAATTGCAATCGCAGGCATGTGATTTGTTACTTTTAATGACATGAATGTTGCATGTTATACTTTATTGATGACCCTACAACTCTGCATTATCTTCCGACTTTTTATAAAATCACAATCCCCTACAATACTTCTTGTAATCATTCTGAAAGGTCCAACATCTTCATGCTTATATTGTGTGGCCTTTTCTAATATCTGTAGGTATTCAGCCTTGGATGCACTGCAACTGATCAGCTTTACTGAGGATAGTTTTCACTGTGAAAACTGCAATTCTGAACTTGTTGCCGAAAGTGACAAACTAGCAGCAGAAGAAAAGGGTGATGGAGAAGATAATGGCAGGCGCCGTCGGCGTGAAAAGTTGAAAGAACTGCTTGAAAAAATGGAGGTTGGTTGTTTCTGCCTTGAATTTTTTGGGTAGGAAGAACTGAGCCTAAATCAGATATTTTCTGGGGATATAGAAAGAATACACATCACATCTTTATCTTCTTATTAAATTTATCAAATAATAAAAATATATTCAGCTAACATCCTTTCAAAGACTAAGCTATTTATCTATCTATGACTAAGAACAGTATGAGCCAATGGAAATAGTTTATTACTCATGTAAGAAGTGTGACCTTGGTTTGGCCATATTTTCTTTTGTGGTATTTCCTCTTATGCCGATGCAGCAAGTTTCCCATCCCGAGTCTGGGAGAATATCAATAAAAGTAGCCAGCTTACAGCATTCAATTTGGAATCCTTCGGCTGAGAGGCCCCCGGGGAGTTGAAGGATGGTGTCTATTCCACGAAATTTTCCTAAGACTTGCACTTGGTTCCCACCTAAGTTGTAGGAAATGCAGGTCCAGGTGCTGTAAGGCGTGTTTCTGTACGGAAAAGTGTTTAGCACAGCCTTGAAATGTGTTTCAAGCCATATGGATGTGTTCCACGTGTGGGAAATGCATTTTGTATGGCCTGAAATGCATTTCAAGGCCGTATCACGTGTTCGTATAGTGCGTTTTCAAAAACTATTTGCCTGATTTTGCCTTAATTTGACTGCTGGGACCCACAATTTTGGTTTTAATGCCTAATTAGAGGTTAATAATGAACTAATGTGATCCAGGTGGCACTTGGTGGCCGCCCACCTATTCCACTGGCTCAAAATACAGTTTCATCTTTGCAGTTTTTCTACACTTTTTTGGGTCCCAAACTTCYGGGGCCGTTTGATGCCCTAAACGACGTTTTTTGGCTTGGTAGCGCCTAGCATGTAGCTGAAGGAAAATGCYAGGCCAAAGGGAATGTGTACTCCTCGGCTATACCTTTCTGACGAGGTACTGAGCACCCCAAACGAAGATCGTATGCAAAATTTGCGCTCTCGGGAAGTTGACGTATCAACTACCCCCATCGGGGCCCACARACCTTTTGGCGTTTCATCTCCAGGGGTTAGGGTTTTSGATGTTAAGGGTTTACTTATTTATGCTTTATGTTAAAAAGGACTTTTGAGCCTCATTGTAATCATCTTTTTGTGAATGCGCATAGCCATCACATCTCTTCTCAGAGATAAGCTACCACCATTCTAGTGAGTTCATTTCACTCTGTATTTTATTTTACAGTCTCTGCATACTTCATTCTTTAATAGAAACTGAGTATTACTATATCTCTGTGTTTTTGTCCTATTTCTATGTTTCATTTCTTTTCCTCATAAATCCAGATCAGTGGTATCAGAGTGGTCTTCTCTTTATCTGTTTCTTTGTGCATGTCCCCAACGAGGTCAAGGTATAAGGCATTGGGACTTGAACTAGTCGAGCCTTTGGAAGACCATCCTTGGCGACCCCAACGGTTGCCCATAGTGGAGGAAAAGAGAGACGAGGGAGCAAGAGATCCTATTAAGCTGTTGCTCGCGAAAGTCCTTGCACAACATAGGAACGAGATGATGGATAATTTTTCCCAAATCCTTCGACGACTGTCGACAACAATAGATGCATCTTCGTCAAGCAACCACTTTGAGGGCGCCGCCCCTTTCAAGGTACTAGTTAAATTTGATATTCTTGTATTTGAAGGTCAGATAGATGCTAGTGCTTTGGAAAAGTGGTTAAATCTACTAGAAGGTTATTTCTCTGTTCACAATTTTCCCAATAGGGAAAAGATCACCTTTGCGCTCCTTAAGGCTGTCCCCCATGTCAAACATTGCTGGGAGACTCACTGTGAGCAAAACTCCACAGAGGAGTCTGGAATATTTGGGGTCGAGCCCACTTGGGACTCTTTTATGGATGCTGTCAAGGAACAATATTACCCTTTTGGAAACTACGACGACTAGTACACGAGATGGACCACATTATGTTAGGAGAGGGACCAAATAGTGTCGGAGTTTACAAATACCTTCCATACCTTGCGCTCCAAGTTGGGTATCAGAGACTTCGAGTGACATTTGCTTCTAAAATATCGTGGGGGACTACATAGGTGCATTCAAATAGAAATGGATTTTCTAGACATCTCAGCGCTGGGAGCCGCTTATCGATATGTTGTCAAAATCGAGCAAAAATTTAAGTAGAGGAATAAGCGGGAGTTTGGATCTGCAAATGCATCATAGTAGAAACCGAGAAAAGGCAACCCCAACACACAGAACAAAGGACAAAGCAAGGATGGACAACCTCAGGACAACCAGTCTAAGACGCAAACAAAGAAGGGTAATGGGAAGACGAAGAAAGACACTGGGAAGTGCGAGTTCCATAAAATCTCTTGGCACAACATCGATGAATGTTGCTCGAAGCAGTCATTGGTGGTCGAGCTGAAAGCCTTAGAGTCAGATCTAGGCTCCGACTTTGATTCAGAGCCAGACAAGGGGAAGTAGATCATTGATGCAGATCCTAGTGCCACAATTGCTACCACCAAGATCTAGCCAAACGAACCAGTAGAGCTAGAAATAGGTGAGTGCCTTTTTCACTCGCAGATATGGGTGAAGGGTGCTCTGCTACATTTCATTATTGATAGCGGAAGCCAAAAGAACCTCATCTTAGTAGAGGTTGTCAATCGGTTGGAGTTGTCGACAACACCACATTCGCAGCCATACAACATTGGGTGGCTCAACCAAGGACGCGATTTCCACATCAACCAACAGTGCTGCCTGCCCTATGGCATCAAGCCCTTCAAGGATGAGGTATTGTGTGATGTTGCCCCACTTGAAGTTTGTGATGTTCTTTTAGGCCAACCATATATGTGGAAACGCCATGCTGTATGAGTCTAGACCTCGTAGTGTCATTGTTACTGTGGGCAGACAATTGTACAAGATACCAGAGGTAGCTCCACCTACCGCAACTTCTTGGGTCTCAGCTAAGCAGTGTAGGAAGGTCATCTCCCAGACTGGGAAATTTGTCCTCTTCATGATTCGCTCTCAGAGTGAACGGAAGGTCGCGACCACATCCATTGCCTCCGCACAGGGCTCCTCTACGCAGCAGAACCAAGTGGATAAAGTCGTGGAAGAATACCGAGACATCTTCACCTCACCAACCGGGGTGCCTCTGCACTCTCAGGTTAAACATTCAATTGAGTTGACCCCTGGTACGCCTTTGCCTAATGGGCCAGTGTATCGATGCTCTCTCCGAGGAAATCAATCACCATATTCAAGAGTTGCTACAAAAAGGGCACATTCGACCAAGCTCCTCACCTTGTGGAAGCCCAATCGTTCTTGTACAGAAGAAAGATGAGACTTGGTGAATTTGTATTGATTACAAAGTTTTGAACAAAATCACAAAAAGGAATTGGTACCCAATTCCCCTAATTGACAACCTTCTCGACCAACTCAAGGGGTCCAAGAACTTTAGTAAGATCGATTTGAAGTCCGACTACCACCAGGTCCCCATAGAACAAACTGATGTATGGAAGACTGCTTTCAAGTCTAAAGAAGGTCTTTTCGAGTGGTTGGTCATGGCCTTTGGCTTGACGAATGCCCCAACAACTTTCATGAGGTTGATGGATGACATCTTGCGACCCTTCACCAATTCCTTTGTGGTTGTATATTTGGAAGACATTGTCGTCTTGAACAAGAGTTGGGCAGAACACTTGCAACACATTTAGCAAGTCCTACACACTCTGCGACAACACAAGCTATATGTTAACTTAGAGAAATGCCCCTTTGGTGTGAACATGGTCCAATACCTCAGATACATTGTAGATGAGCATGGTGTGCATGTCGATCCAACCAAGATCCAAGTCATTCGTGACTGGCAAGCCCCGACAACACTAACCGAGCTTTAGAGCTTCTTAGGCTTTGCCAAATTCTATCACAGGTTCGTGTTGGGGTTCTCCCATATCACATGGGCTCTTAGCCAAGTGACCAAGGGTGGTTGCAAAGCCAAATTTGTGTGGGGTAGATCACAATAAAAAGCCTTTGATGATCTGAAACATTGATTATGCTCAACCCCGGTGCTCGCCTTACTCGAACTGCAACAACCATTTGAGATTGAGACAGATGCTTCTGATTATGTTGTTGGTGTCGTTCTCACTTAGCATGGTCATCCGGTGGCCTATCATAGTGAGACACTCTCAGATGTCGTCCATAAGTACCCTACCTATGACAAAGAAATGCATTCCATCGTACAAGCTTGCTGCCAATGGAAGGATTACATTCTAGGGAAAGAGATAGTCATCCACGCGGATCACAAGCCTCTGCAGTTCATGCAGATACAAGGCAAATTGCAAAATGACTGCCATCAAAAGTGGTCCACATACTTGCAACAGTTTCACCTCAACATTAAGTATAAGAAAGGGAGCACCAATTGCGTCCCTGACTACCTTAGTTGACCTCCAATTGTAGCACTAGCCATGGTGCTTGACTCTTACGGGCATGAGACCTCCAGGTGGTCCCATCTCTATGACAATGATCCAGACTTCGCTACGACCTACCAGATGTTGGGAACAAGCATAGTCGTTGTTGACTTCCATCTTCAGGATGGACTGCTATGCCATTTGGGTCATCTTTGTGTTCCTTCAAGCGAGCGTGCGAAGTTGATTTGGGAAGCCCATTACAGTTGGGTGGCAGGACACTTCGGCGTGGAGAAGATAGTGGCCGTACTACAAAAGTATTTCTATTGGTTGAAGCTTTGACAGGATGTTAGTAAGTATATTAGATCCTGCACTGCTTGCTCCATTGCCAAGTTAGCCCTTAAAAAATAAGGACTGTACACTCCTCTGCCTACTCATGACGGGCCCTAGGAATCCATCTCGAAGGACAACATGTCTACTCTCCCCTCCACCAAGCAAGGCAATGACTGTGTATTCGTGGTTGTTGATCGATTATCTAAGATGGCCATTCTCACCGCTTGCAAGAAGAGTATCACAGCCAAGGCCATTACCAAGCTCTTCTTCGAGCGTGTATGGGTACACATCGGGCTACCACAGACCATCATATTAGATCGTGCATATCTTGCGCATGTACAATTCCATGCATCCACACACATGGGATGAGAGCCTTCCTTATGTCCAACACAACTACAACAAAGCACTCCATAGCTCGACTGGCCACAACCCTTTTTAGATGGCCCTGGGATTTCAACCATTGGGCCCCATTAATGTAGCACTGCCCCTTGCATCCACACTGGCAGAATATTCCCATGCTCAATCTTAGGCCAACAAGGCCATTAAATTCATTGAACGGATTCAGCACATCTGCCAACAAGTCCATGATATTTTGCAGAAAGCCAATGCTAAGTACAAACAATGCCATGACCAACATTGGGTTCCCCATAAGTTTTAGGTGGGAGAAAAGGTTTGGTTGCATTTGCAGAAAGAACGCCTTACAGGACCCCATCGAAAGTTGCGTCCACTTCACTATGGACCTTACACCATCACCGAGGTTGTGGGCGACAATACTTTTGAGTTAAGTATTCCCCCCTTCCTTGGCTTGCACCCAGTATTCAATGTGGACCTCCTTCGACCATATTTTCCACCACTACTGGACACATGGGAAGTGGCAGAGTCGCTAACACCTACAGAGCTCAACCTTGGCTGCATGGAACAAGAAACCATTGATCGGATCATGGACACACAGGTTAAGGGCACCCGCCAATAGAAGATCCAACTCTATCAGGTTGTCAAAGCAGGGCAATTACTGCACCAAGGCAAGTGGCTCACCAAGCGTCAACTTCAACAAAAGTTGCCCCATTTGATGGCGGCACTCAACACAATGGAGACCATTGCTTCCTAACGGGGGAGGACTGATCCAGGTGGACGTCGGTGGCCCCCCACCTATTCCACTGACTCAAAATACAGTTTTCATCTTGGCAATTTTTCTATGGTTTTTCGGGTCCCAAACTTCTGGGGCCGTTTTAAGGCCCTAAACAATGTTTTTTGGCTTGAGAGCGCCTAGTTTGTAGCTAAAGGCAGATGCTAGGTCATACAAAATGTGTACTCCTCGGCTAGACCTTTCTGACGAGGTACCGAACGCCCCAAATGGAGATCGTATGCAAACGTTGCGCCCCCGGGAAGTTGACGTATCAACTACCTCCATCGGGGCCCACAAACCTTTTGGCATTTCATCTCCTGGGGTTAGGGTTTTAGATGTTTAGGGTTTTCTCATTTATGCTTTATGTTAAAAAGGCCTTTTGAGCCTCATTGTAATCATCTTCTTGTGAATCCGCGTAGCCGTCACATCTCTTCTCATAGATAAGCTACCACCATTCTAGCAAGTTCATTTCACTTTGTATTTTTTTTTACAGTCTTTGCATATTTCATTCTTTAATAGAAATTGAGTATCACTGTATCTCTATGTTTCTGTCGTATTTCTGTGTTTCATTTTGTTCCCTCATAAATCCGGATCATAATGAGACTTCTAGAAGCCGAATTTTTTTAAAGAGAATTCTCTCTATTTTGCCTCACATGGTTCGAGCAAGGGCGATTTGATAGCAGCTTGAGCAAGGGTGTTTACAGCAAGAGGGGATTCAGTCTATTAGGCCGCTAAAGCAAGCATTTAGAGTTTCATTGGTGTATTGTGCCGCTACAACCATCTTTTTTTTGCTGTTTTGTGGTATTTTGGGCAGCTACAACCATCCTTTTTGGCTGTTTGTGTTTTTGGGCAGCTACAGTCATCATTGGGTTGCTGTTTTGTAGTTTTTTTGGGCAGCTTCAGCTACAGCCATCTTTTTTTGGCTGTGGTGTTTTTGGTCAGCCTCAGCTTAGCTCATGTTTTATTTCTATGTTCGCTATTCACACTGCACAGTTCCATACATGTAGCATTTTAGCCTCATATATAAGGGCTGATTTTGGATATATAGCCTCATTTATAAAGGCTGCTTTTGGATATTACTGCTTGCATTATGTAATCATCCATGAGATATAATATAGAGATGGGTTTAGGAGTAAATTGTGATGTATCGCTTGTCGCTTCTGTTTCTCATTTAAATGCTCTTGCTCATTTATTCAAGAATCTGAATCAGAATGTTAATTGCTTTCTTTCAAAGTTTCAAGAATTTTTTCTATTTGTAAAATAACACATTATATATATATATGTATTCGCGTTTACCTGTTTCAAAATTTTTGAGGGGTCACATTTCCAGTGTGTTTCCATTTCCCTGTATCATGCAACTTAGGTTCCCACCCCTTTTGCAAACACAGGCACATGACAAGCATGAGCAGAAGGAAAACATGTCACTGGAGAGTCTTGAACCCTGGCGGGGGCTTTACGATCACTACGCTTTTACCAACCTGGCAAGCCATCATTGATGATTTGGCCATATTCATTTCATATGCCACATACAAATGATAACCTCTTTTTCCTGAGATGGGCTCAATTACTTTTTCCAATGCCAGTAATGACCAGCTTTCCCTTGAATCTTTCTCTTGACTTTATGGATTGGAAAATTTGAATCGTGTTCCTTGCTTTTGCTAGTTTTTTCCGATATATGCAATTACTAATTCAGCAGTCAAGTGTGACTCACTTTCTTTGAGAATGAGAAATAATTAACTTCTCATCTTTTCTGTATACTTTGGAACTCAGATACTTGGAAGCCATATCTGAGTTTAAAGAGACTTCCCCGGGTTTTGTGCTCTTGCTCATAGCTCTTGTCCTGTACTCCTAACTATGGACCATGGTAGTTGTGAATTGTTCTTATATCATTGTTGGATAATATAGACGTCGTCATAGATTATGTTATTTCCTCATATCTAACCAAACAATTTCAATCAGAAATAACACCACAAAATAAGAAAAAACCTTGCAGGAAATGTAGTAATGAGTCCATGCACCACTTTACAAATCTTGTTGCTGAGGATCTTTAATTTTTACCCACTCTTCTATTGAAGGCACACAATATGTACTCTTAATTTGATGGATATTTTTTGAGCTAGTGTTTAGCCTCCAAACATGTCCGATTCAACAATATCACAGCTCTAGTGGAGGATTTCTTGTTAATGTTTTATGAGTGATTTATTGAATGGGGATCATTAATCTCTATAAGAAATATCCGGAGCTTGTCAGGTGCTTGATTGCTAACACATAGGAAGGTTTTGGTGAGATGTGAAAAAGATGGATACCATGCTCTCTGTTGGTAATGAATAAAAAATTGGATTCCAAGATCCTTGATATAAAACTTAAATTGTGATCATCTCTTTACCCAAAGAACAACGGTAATATGCATAGCAACTGGATATTTATATTTGGTAGGGCATGTTTGATCTTTTTGGAAGAGGTATGCATTTTTTAAATGCCTACTATTAATTTTGAACAATAGCACATAGACAGGTTTCCAGTCTTGTTTAGAGATTTTTGCCTTTGCTAATTAGGTTCATTTATAGTATTCAAACTAAGTAATTTATTTGTTTGAAGATCTGAAAGCTGATGAGATGATTTCCTTCTATGCACAAATTGGAATATTAAAAATGCAGGTACAGCTGAAGCCATTGATGGAGCAGTTAACAAGAGTAAAAGATTTACCTGTCCCTGAATTTGGAAGTCTCCTCCAATGGGAGGCTAGGGCAATTGCTGCTGGGCGTGCTGTCAGTGGGGATACCAATGCAAATGAATCATCAAAATCTTCTCAAGGGCAAGGGTTTGGTGGAACTCCAATGCCTTTCCTGGGTGAGACAAAGGTTTGAACTTTGCATATAATTATGTTATTTGGTACTCCTGAATGATTTGCTGGGATACTGGAGACTGTCATGCCTTTATTTATTTTGCAGTTATTTTTATTGCTTGTTCTGTTGGAGATTCTTATACGGATGAAATATCATTCAAAAGAATTCACCTCGGCTTCTCCATTCCTAAACGAATTGCTGTCTTTAGTTGCATGTTTTGTGCAACTAACCTATTGACTTGGTTTCTCTTCACCTTGGAATATGACAGATGGGATGATTTTTCTCTTTTATGAGTATTTATATTCAAAGGTCGTCTAGAGAATACACGTCATACCCATTGAGAAGATTTTGTCTTTATTTTTGTTTTGTAAGTTTCACTTGTTTCTTTGCCTTATTCCTGCAGTATGCTGGAAATTGTAGGAGGTGGGGTTTACCCTTTGTTAAATCATGCTCTTATGTAAATGTCTGTTTCTCTTCAGCTTGGAATATGACAGCTGCAATGATTTTCCTGCTTTAAATTACAGAATACACTTCACACCCATTGAACAATTTTTTCTTTGGTATTTTTAATCGTTTTCTGTCCTATTTGTGTTCTATGTAAAAATCTGTTGGAGGTTGCGTTATTCCTGTTTTCTTTGTCAATCAGTTACAGATTGTTACAGCTTTAAGTTACTTTCTTAGTCTAATATTTTTTCACTAATGGATCTCTTTTACTACTATAATTTGCTTTCAAAACAAGTTATTGATGTAAGGGAGCATATTTGCATAAAGAGAGTATTATCTAGAGGAACATGGAAAAGTTTTTTTTGTCACACTTTAAGTTGATGAATCAGAGGACAGATCCTCTTATTTTGAAAATATATGGCATTTGATACTGAAAACATGATACACATTCATTTCATATCATATTTTTTATGTAGGATGCAAGAGTTAATTTTAGGCAATGATTGTGATCCAGTAGATTGTATTGTCAAATTTTGTAGCTATCTAAAGGAAAGAATGAAAAGGAAAACAAATGAACTTTAGAGGACGTATAGTTAATAGCTTTTGGAGGACAATTGTGCAAAATTTTAAAGTAACAGCATATTTGAGACTTCTATTGCGAAAGAGCCTTTATTTACAGCAAATTATGCTTAGCTGGATATTCTTTTGATTTGCAGGTGGAGGTGGCTCTCTCTGGTATGGAAGTGAAAGCGGAGGATTCCAAAGAAGATGTTGCATCTTTAAAAGTCTTGCCTCCTTGGATGATCAGACAAGGAATGAATCTTACTAATGAGCAGCGTGGTGAGGTTAAACAAGAGTTAAAACCGGACAATATTTCATCTTTTATGGGTCCTGCTGTAGAGAAGAAGCCCACAGATGATGAGAAAGGAAATATTCAGCAAAATTTACAGGTCTGCAATAGGGGATAATAATAATGACGTTGGTGATTATGTGAAACATACGTACTTGTCATTGCTTACTGTATCAACTTGTGAGTTGTAAATAGTAAATACTATGCATTATCACATGTATAGATCCTTATCAGTCAGTTGAGTATGATAATCTGGTTGAGTTACATTATAATTTTTTTATTAATTGCATTGCAGGAGGAGTATCTAAAAGCTTACTATGCTGCAATCTTTAAGCAGCAGCAAGAAGCAGAAGCAGCAGCAACAGCTGCTGCTGCTGCTGCTGCAGAAGAGAAGCCCTCAGAGCGTCGTGTTGGAATGAAAGCCAAACGTGAAGAGGATGATGAAGGAGTTGAATGGGAAGAACCTCGAACAACAGGTCTGTATCCCCATGGTCTTATATTTAATCTTGTTGGTTTTGTAAGTTATTGGGTTATTGGAAGGATGTATGTCATGAAAATGTTGAATTTAGTGAGGGTCAAATTGGCTGGAAGTTTACCTTTTCTGGTCAATCCAGTAATCTACAGGTAGTGAATGTATTGTAAGTTGCCTCTTTTATAAGTAACTGTTAATGTTTA
>ML789943.1:360008-375626 GCA_009831015.1 Picea engelmannii
AAAGGTTGTTCTCCAGAGCAAATTGAACAAAGAGCATATGAAGAGCAACTTCAAGACTTTGAAGCATACCAGAAAGAGACCCTTGTATGCAGATGGAAGAAGATAACTTGGTAGAGAACCTCCAGTGCACAACAAAAGCGTGGTGAAGATTTTCTATAACAGAGATATTGTATCAAGATGATTACTCATAAGATCAGATCTCATGATGACAAAAGAAGTGCCACATGGATATGTTCCAGTTTTCCAACAATGATATACTTTATTGATCAGAGCTACATGAAGCCTTCAGAGAAAACCAGTGTGCCAGTCCAAAGTACATTTGAAATCAAGCATTACATTATCTGTGATGAAGTCTAGAAAGGAGAAGGTGGTTCTCCAATACATATCTCCACAAATGAGCAGATAAGTAGACATTTTGGTAAAGCTTCTGTCCAAGATGAAAGAGTTTGCGTACTCAAACTGGAGCTCGTGGAGACGACTTTCTTATTGAAAAAGGAAGAGATGACTCCCAAGTTGGGAGGGAGCACTGATGTATTATTGATTGATGGACAGTCATTTTTCAGTTCGAAAAATGGTCCAGGATGAGCAGTTTCTTTCCAGTTCGGAAAGTGGATTGAGATTTCTGACGGACAAACATTTTCCAGTTCGGAAAATAGTCTAGATTGTTGATGTACCATAGACAACGACTTCCCATTGTGGTTAACATTGGAAGTGGTCTAGGGTAGTCTCTCTTCTTGAGGGTTACTCAAGAAGACTGGCCTGCCTTGTCGGACAATGATTTCTCATTGTGGTTAACATGGGGAATGGTCCGTTTTGGAGGTTGGTACAGGACAGTCATTCCTTAGGGCGGATTCATTATCTCCAGGCTGTACTTTGTTTAGTGCCGGAGGAATGGCCCAGGGTGGGGAATGGTCCAGGTTCAACAATCAGGGACATACATTCCTTAGGGCAGACTCATTCTCTCCAAGTTACACTTTGTCTAGTGTTGGAGGAATGGCCCATGGTGGAGAATGGTCTAGGCTCAGAAATTAGGACAGTTATTCTTCCTTGCTTGAGAAGAATAGTCCAGATAGCTCATCATTGATGTTTTACCTTTTCAGGGCAGATACTCTTCCAATATCTCACAGATGTGAGTGGAAGAATGGCCTAGATGATTCTGTTTATATCATAACATTGTTTTTGTATTGGTTGATATCAGATGATTGTTATGAAGACCATATGTCTCTAGACAATAGATGTATACTACTGTGGTGGATGTGTTTCACTGGTTGATCAAGTATTTGTGTGCTACTTGATGTGGTAGTGTACCACTGGATTGTAGTTGTGTACTACTATGGATAGATACAATTGTGTTCTATTGAATGATATTGTTCCGATTGCCTTGAAGACTATCAACAGTGTTGAAAATGATTATCAGCTAGATGGATGATCAATGAACAGAGATTTCCCAGACAAAAAATGGTTCAGAACATTTAGTCTAGATTAAAAGAATGGCTCTTGTGTCACTCTGTGGAGTGAGCATCATATCTAATTACTCAGATAGAGTATGGTTCCGAGAGATGATGCAGCTGATGACACTGATGGTGATGATGGTGCTCATGATCTAGTCATGAGAGAGTCTATACAATTATGTTGATGCTACCAGGTGAATGGTATGTTTGTGCTCAAGACCATTACTTGTAATACCTCCCTAGCTAGGAGGGAGTGTTGATATGATGGTAGCTGCGGGAGGTATTTACCTCCACATGTAAACCTGACGAGAATAGAATATTTCGGGAAGCAAGAAGAAACCCTAATGAGTTGGCTAATAACCCTAGAAGACATGTCGGCTCAAGAAGATAACTTATATTAGGTTATTAGCCTCCAAGAGAAGAAGTCGGCCAGAAGAAATAATATATATTGAACAGACAGATACCCAGAATGAGAAGTCGGCCCAGGCAGTTAGCCAGAATTACTATAAATACAGGAGGCCAGTCTTCATTCTGGCAGGTAGTCTCAGAATTGCAGAGCAACACTTGTGCGCACTACAATGCCCAGTTTTGTGCGCAGGTTTGGAGGAGAGCTTCCATTGCAGCTGCTGCAGCTAGCAGATCATGTTTGGTTTGGACTATTTGATTAGCTCTTGTTGGTGCGCTATTCTTGGGGAAAGGTGCGCTACCCTTTGTTTGGCTATCTAGCCCAGGGTTTGCTTCCGGAGTGATTCTCTATCAAGGTTAAGGTGCTCGGAGGGTGGCTTCGACCTATGGTTGGGTGACAATAGTGATATTGTCAATGGTAAAACGAGCACATCCATTATATTCTAACAGCTAGGGCATCCTGTCATTCCCCCCAGACATGGTTAAGTGGACAAACATAAGATCCAAGCACCTATTAGAAACAAAGGAATCAAATGCACACATTCAAAGGTTTTGAGGATTAGCGTGACACATACCATGATACCCGGACTCATTACCTCATGGAGCAAGAACCGTCTCTGATGCAGGACCAAGCCGAAGGTGATGGATACTGCTGTTGGTGCTGACAAAGTGGAGGCGCTAAAAGGGAGAAAAGATGGGCCCTCCAGGGCCATGCTCAAGTCGATCTAGCTCTCGGTACTCCATGTCTAAGACCTGTGGGCCTCGAGACATAATCTCCTAGTTATCCCTGAAAGTGGGGGATAACAGGCCACTCATAGGAAATCATGATATAATCAGAACTAGCCTATGTTGTAAAAGATTCAAATTCTAATACCTAAGAGCATGGAGCGAGGACACAAAGAAATATTGTAGGTTTGTGCAAGTATTGCAGACAACCGAAGAAAAACCCCAACACAATTAGGGGGGATGGCTTGCTTGGGGGGTGATCAACCTCCCCTAATGCTATCTCTCCTAACATCTTAGGTCATAGGGAAGAAACTCCTAATAGATGATTGGTCGAAGGAACTGGAAGAACAAGAAGATTTGGTTTGAGATGTCTCTTTATTGGGGTGCTACAACCCATGATTGAGATCTGGAGCAGGTATCTTGAGTGCTGGTGCAATATGAGCTATCTTGAGATTTGAGGTTACATGTCCATAAGGGTCTCGCTAGTCGAGCAGATAAGGCCTCCTAGGGTCTTATAGATCTAATGGTTGATGCAATGTTGTTGTTTGTTTATCTCTTGATATGTTTGTCTACTGGAAGCACTAGAAAGAATGTTGTAGTTGGCCAGATGAGGTTTGGTTTAGGTTGGGGTGGGTGGAGTGAGCGAGATCCAAGTCCAAAGGCCTCTCTCATGTATAGTGCCAGGCCTCTTTGGTCTGGGAAGTAAAAGAAAGTGGATAGAGAGTTTTGAGACTCCCTGAAGGGATAGAAAAATTGTCCTCTGATCTTGTAGTAGATGGGGCATCTGAAGATGAAGTGCTCCTTCATCTTGGTATTGTTAAGATGGTAGAGTTGGTAGATATTATTCCCTCTAGTGATATGGTGGTTGGTTTCACCACGAAGACGATGAGAACAAACATGAAACTGTCGAAGGGGTGTCGGAAGAGCATGCATCCAATGCTGAGTGTGTAAGGTGCCCGANTTAAGATGGTAGAGTTGGTAGATATTATTCCCTCTAGTGATATGGTGGTTGGTTTCACCACGAAGACGATGAGAACAAACATGAAACTGTCGAAGGGGTGTCGGAAGAGCATGCATCCAATGCTGAGTGTGTAAGGTGCCCGAACAATAAGACCATCTTTGAACTCCAAGATATGTTCTACATAGAAGGCCATCTTAGGGTTTGGCCCCTCTAGAGGGTTGACCTAAGTAACCGAATACACTGTCTGATGATGTCCTCTCTAATAATCCTATTCAACTTTTACCTATTCAATAAAAGTCAATCGAGGCATTAAGAGAGTATCTAAATGGGAGGTAGTCTATTGAGATACCAACTGACTAAAGTAGATGGGTAGTCTCGCAAACCTGTAATGAGCTTGATCAGAGGTACCGGTGGTGGCAATGGCCTCTAAGGAGCAATAGGAAAGATAAGGATAGTGTTCCCTGCTAGTTGGGGAGTTTGCAAAGTGCCGAACCTGGTGCAAAAGGGAAACCAATTCGAAGATGGTTTCAATCTTGTAAGGGGGTGCCACAAACTTTGTTGAATGATGTCTCGAGGAACTGTCCTCTTGCATCTGATGATGTGGTGAAGCATGAGAACTTGAACTCTCCTTGTCATGGCCTAGTTTGACTTCAGTAAGCTAGGTGCCCTGCCCTTCGAACCATAGAGAACCACGGGTCTAATGAGGTTGTCCATGAGGTCTGTCTTGGATTGAATGTCTTGACAATGGATCTGAAAACACTAGTGCTTTAGAAGAGCGAGGGATCCATCGCCCTTCTTGATTTGGGGCTCGGGGACTTTCCTCAAACCAAATCCAATGCTCTAAAACTGAACCTGTAGGTAAGTATAAGCAGTGGTGATCTTGATCTCCACACCCCGAAAATAAAAATGATATTCTGAGAGGATGGGTTTCGACCCATTGAAGATCATAACCTTGGTTTCACCAAGGTTGACCGTTAATTGACAAAGATCGCAAAAACTAAATAAGGCATCAAGCTATCTCTATAATCCCTTTGGGCTGGAGGACAAGAGGACCACATCATCAACAAAGAATCAAGCTCTCGGAGAAAAGATTCAATCTCATCGATGTATATCCCAAACAATGTAGGTGAAAGAGGACAATCTTGCTTCACCCCAATGATGGTCCTCATGAAGTCCGACACTTCGTGAGCTGTGCAGATTCTACCAAGGATGGACTCGTAAAGTCGCACTATAGCCGTGATAAGAATATCTGAAATACCAATGTCTCTAAGCCTTTGGAATTGGGCTTCCTTATGGACCGAGTCAAAGGCCTTTTGAAAGTCGACAAAGTAGTAGAAGACTTTCAAAGAGCAATGTTTTGCTTCCTCAATGATGGCTTAGAGTGTGAGAATATGATCAATGGTCAGTTTCTTTGGCTCAAAACCTACTTGTCCTCTAGCTCAAAGATGTCTCCTCTCAAGCTCCTTGAATAATTGTAGGTGGAGAGAAATTGCATAAAGCTTAGAGAAAGTGTGGCCCACCATAATAGTTCCGTAATTATTCGGATTAGAACCATTGTTTGATTTTTGGATCAAGTGAATAGTGTGGTGGGACCACAATTATGGGAATCCCAAGCAAACAACATGGTTAAACAAATCAATGATATAATCAAGAAGTGCTGGTCTACCATGTTTGAAAAGCTTAGAGAGAAAATCGCATGATAGTTGTGATAAGAATATCTGAAATACCAATGTCTCTAAGCCTTTGGAATTGGGATTCCTTAGGGACCGAGTCAAAGGCCTTTTGAAAGTCGACGAAAGTAGTAGAAGAATTTCAAAGAGCGATGTTTTACTTCCTCAATGATGGCTTGGAGTGTGATAACATGATCAATGGTTAGGTGCTTTATTTTTTTGGTGACTAGAATTTCTGAAATGTAGATGGCCAAGGGTCAGTTATGGTCAAAGACCAAACCTTTACAAAAACTCTGAGAACACTGTAATTATGGCCAAAACCCAATAGAGATGTTGCCTAGGGCAATGAAAATTGACCAAAGGTCTGGTGGCCAAAGGCCAGGATCAGACTTGCCCTGATACCAAATGTGACAACAAAATCTGGATCACCAATTAAATATCCAAAATATTTGGAATACAATGTAGAAATCCATGTGGATAACAATATATAAAATAAATGTATGAGTAATGATGATACGAGTAGTATGAATGATTACAACGAGGGAGGGCCATATATATACACACGCAGGGGTGCCCTTTCACTAAGAGACGTGACCTTTTGTTGAGAGGTGTCTCTTCATTACATTTTAATTATTATCTATTAATTATTGTTATTATCTTTTTATATTTATATTTTATTTATTTATGTCTCTTACACTCAATTGATGTCCCTACTGGGTTAGGCGTTGCAATCAACACTGAGGCGTTTACAATAGGTACCATTGGCAAAATGAAGGAAGTGTTTGGGGATTTCCTTGCGAGGTTTTTGTTGGGAAAAAATGTGTATGTATAAGCGATTGGAATCGACTTAGAGAATTAATGAGCAAGGCTAAAGAGTAAGAGTTGACTCGAACGCATGAAAAACTAAGAGTAAGAGTTGACTTGCACTATGGGCTAGGAGGTACATGACTTATAGCGCAAGGGGCCCAATGCCAGTTTTAAGACAGTCCAAAGTGTTGGCCTAGGAGGTCTGATCTTCAAGTGTTGGCCTAGGGATGTAAGTTGCAAGAGACAACAGGGTTTCGGTTTATGGTTTTTGGCAGAAATTTCCAGCCATCTAAAAGAGGGCAATGTTAGCAAACGTTTTGACCCCTAGATCAAATCTGAAATAAAGTAAAATCAGCAGTAAAAAGAGGCTTATTGTAGGAGGAAATGCCCTAGGTGTTACTGACAAGTCTCCTCTCCATTTGGGCTGGTGCGTGCCAACCTCAGGGGGTGTCCCTAGGTTTCTTCCTGCTGTTCTAAACCTCGAAAATCTGCGATCGAATCAGAAAAAACAACAAGAAGAAAAGTTTTCTTTGCTGCGTTAGACAACCAAGACAATAACCGAATTTAATTTTAAATTTGTTTGGAGGAATCCCTGTAGCGTTAGCTTTAAGAAAAGAAGCGGAAAGGAAAAGAGAGGGCAATTAAATAATAGAGTAGTGCCTTAATAAAGGGCTACAACTCATAATCATGTGTAAAATATCAAAACACCATACCAACAAACATGAAGCTCGATAAGAACATAACACTGCTTTATTGTTGCTCTTGCCAAAGGGCTGATTGCACCAGTAAACACAAGTGCAAAAACTGGTATAGTATCGATCCTCACACAATGACTAGAAGCTAGAGAATGGAAGAGAGAGGGTAAGAGTATCTACTGATGCTGCTGGAGAAATCAACCCTGATCAATGAGGAGAAGCCTCCAATATATAGAAGAGTGAGGGTGCATATGTGTGGCAAAATTAGGAAGAAAAGCAAGAGGGATAAGAATAGGAGGGACCAAAAATAGAGGGCATTTGAAGAAGTGAAATGGGAGTTGAGATGGAGTGAATGCGCCAAATAAAGGATATGCAAAAATGAGGAAGGATTAATGCGCATAAGGAAAGGAGAATGGGAAAGGAATGGTTTGTATGAATGAAGAGGGATATCACACATGGGAAGAGGAGGGGATATAAAAGGAGATGCACATGAAGAGAAGCATGCATGCATGCATACGTGGGATGATGAGGGATAATGGAGATAAGGGAGAGTGCGCATGATAGGAGAGATCACGCACATGCGTGAGGAGATGGGAGTGAGAATATAGAAGTGGAGTGAGGCATTCACATGAGAATGGGGAGAAACACGCCAAAAGGCAGTAAGGAGGTGGATAATTTCAAGGAAACATGCTTTAAAGGAGGAATGACATGTTAAGTAGAGAAAATATATTAAATAAGGGAGATAAGTGAGTAAAACTAGGGATCATGCGCATGGAGAAGGGAATCATGAGTTAAGTATAGAGAGTGTGCCCAAAAATAGGGAGAGAGCTAATAAATAGGGAGTAATGTGGGATATGCGCTAGAATTTAGGGATTTTAGGAGGAAAAATAGGGATAAATGCTAAAGAATAGGGATGAAGGGGAGTTAAGTGCAAGAAAGGGGAAGAAAAGTGGCATCAAGAGAAAAAAACTCTTAGTTAACTCCACATGCCAACTAGCAATTCCAACTCATCATACGCCTTGCTCTTCTCATGAAATACGCCACATATCCTCAAGAAGTGTTCCCCATATGCTCATGCAATGATGCGCCACATGTCACACTTTGAGATTTCCATATTTCGAAATCTGAACCTGCCACTTGTCACCTTGCTTGGCGATCACCCCTGCTGAAAATAGACATGGTAAAAATAGCATTCCAGCCTAAAAAATAGGAAAAATCCAAATATGTCCGGGACTACTAGGAGAACCCTGGCAAATATAGTATGTCAATGAAAATATACTCATTGGAGTCGATTTTCAGTGGGGAAACCGAATATGTGATCAGAATCATGATATGAGGCCTGGAACTCCAACTGCTAAAAATAGTAAATTGCTCGCATGTCGTTGAAAAAAGGCTCATTGGAATCATGAGCTCGCAAAGACTTTGAGTATGTGATCAAAACTGCCATGCAGACCTCTGATCTCTGTCTCCTAAAAAGTAGGGAATATGCTAAAAATAGACATCTCTCTTTCCATGAAGACCTGTGCAAACTTATGTCTTTCAAACAAGGAACACTACCAAACCAATCTTGTACATGTACTCATATGGGAACCAACCTTGGCTCATGTCCAAGCTATCGCTAGGAAATATATCTGAATGCCAGCCAAATAAATCATGCTGGCTCCTAACCCTTAGGATTTTCAAGTGAGAAAATCCATGGTTTAACAGGCAGCAAGCCCTAAATTATGAGCTGAAAATGTTTTCCAGATCTGATTTTTTGCCCTATACTTCATCTACATGTTTGTTGGAAGGCAGCAAAGAAAGTTATTGCAGATTTTTGGAGCTGCCTAAGCCCTTGTTGCTTGAGGGCATGATGGATGATGTCTCATGGCTTACTAATGGGATGCCCTATGAATATCCGCAAGCCAATGTTTATTTCATTCCTATCCACCACTAGATAAAGGAATCTTGTAGCAGATCACTCATGGTGTAGTTTCGGTCTTCTTTGTCATTCTCATGAGTTCACTTCAGATTGCAACCTTGCAATGATGGAGCTTCCAATGTGTATTCAATTTATTTTTTGTGTCCTTGTTTTGGTTCATAACCAAACACAAGGGAAGATCTCGCGGTGTTTATCATTTATGAGATTATTTGATGGTTGCATAGACTCTTTGAGTTTAGATAGCTCATGCGTTTTCCTATGCCATAGTAGTGTAGGGTGAATAAGCTCTTGTGAGTAGTAGAATAGGAGAATAAGCCATTTTGGGCATTAGAGTAGAATTTACTTTTCTGTTCTCTTTGACATTTTAGTTGGTGTCTTGTTTTAGAGCTATTTTTGATGTAATGAACTGTATGGACAAATCATGGTGATTTTCTTACCATAGTGTCTGTGGGGCTATGCTATGAGTGTTTTGACCTATTCCGCCACATGTTTTCTATTCTTCTTGTAACAAGATATAGCAAGTATGCTAGAGATTTGAGGCTCTTATACACTCTCAAGTAGAGCGAATATCCCCATATGGAGCTAGGTGTTACCCCTCATATAGCATGAGGTTTGACCTTGGTTGAAGACCCTACTCATGCAGGTTGCTTTTGGAGGATTTTTGGCTTCTGAGCCAAGGTGTTGGTGCTTTGATGCATATTTGCTTATGGCTTATCACCTATTGTTGAAGGCTTACTTTTTGCACATCTAGAGTATTTGGTGCCTTCATGGGGTTTTGCTTAACATAATGGAGTCTTGATTAACCCCTAGCACATTCATGGAAGAAATACACATCAATCAAGGATTTTCCTAAGTTGTTGGTTATTTGTCGCTGCTTGATGTTGTGCATTGGTGGCTTGGTGTGCTTACATGGTTTCCCTAATTTTCACGACCTATTATTGGATTATATGGTTTATTACTTGATTGAGGGCCCTTTGAGTGAGAGCACCAACCCTCATGGCACACATGTTTAGAATGCTCACCTTGGGGGTGTGATGGTTATTTAATGGCTAAGATGCTTCCTTAATAGGTGCCTTGTCCAAGGAGCCTCTCATGTCCTCTTGTTGTTGACTATTCCATGCAGATTTTGGGCATTTATTGAAGATGTTCCACTTTGGCACACTCTCCTAGGGATACCTCCTTATTTGATGGCCTTTGGTGGTTGAATTTGGTCAAGCTCTCATGTGTTGGCACAATTTTCTAGAGCACTCTAGCCTCCTTTACTATTTTGAGCATGTATTGCTTATTTTAAGGTGGTTGACTCCTTAAAATAGTGGAGTACTTTGCCTTTTATGGCATCATTGACACATGATGGTGAAGACATAACTACCCATGCACAGTTATCTACAAGCGCCCTCCTTGGCCCTTGGTTTTGAGATAGTTGATGGCTTTGGCATGTGGTTTTGGGCTATTTCATGCTTGTATTGGAGAGCATCCCACCTTCCGTGCACATTCTCCTCAGACACACCTTTCATGGCATTATTTGTAGGAGTTTGTTAGTTCATTGGAGAGATAGCTCTACCTAGCATTCGTGTTTTTGGTATGTGGTTGGTTTCTCAAGGTTATTGTTGGCGTATTTATTGATGAAGGAATAACTACCTTGCTCATTCATCTAGGACATCTACCTTTTGGAAGAGAATTTTAATACTTGTTTGGCACTAGATCCAAGGAAGGGAACAACCATTTGGACACATGTCAAGGACGCATCCTTCATGGACTATTTATATTATTTGGCTTGGTCAACGTGGTTCGTAGCCAACTTCTTGCAATCATCTCAAGGGTGCACCTATGCTAGGGGATTTATTATATTATTTTGTGTATTAATGAACTTCTTGGAGAGTGCCCTAGTCATTATGATGACACTTGGCATTTTTTTTACATTGACTCCTCTTGAAGAGCACTCCATCCCTTTTACTTGGCATGTGCTCATCATTTATTAGAAGTGGTTACTAAAGGTCTATCTTGAGGGGCGTTTTTAAAGAGAAGAGGACAAGTGGCATGAGAATTTACTTGCTTGGTCAAAGAGGCCACAATCAAAGAGGCAGTTTACACATAAAGATGACATGTGGCACTTCTTTAGCATTGTTGCATTACTTGGGCGTTTTTGTCTTGGAGAGCCCATCATGTAGTTTGTTGGTACTTTTCTAGTATTTTCCTTGGAGAAGAAAGTGGATCTAGATTTGACTAAATAATATTTTATTGTAGAGATTGAGCTCAAATCTATATAAGTATTTGCTCTCTCCATTGTATTTTATGGTTGGATTAATGAAGAACACCTCTTTTGGAGACTAGTTGATTATCTTATGAAGGTGAATGTGATTGTAAGGGTTTCTATGTAAGTCTGGCTTCCATTTTCTCCCATATTGATGAGTATATATTGCTGGAAATTACATTAATAATTGTGCTGCAATAAGGTCTCCATAATATGGCAGCTATGTCATGGGAGAAGGAGTTTGAATGAGGTGTTTCCTGTTTAACTCTCTTCTTGTTTTTACTCTCTAGTTGAATTATTTATGTTATGCCTTTTATTTGAAAGGTTGCATGATGTTTTCATACTAGAAGTGAGATCACCCTTTATGTGTTAAGCATGTGCATAAGTAGAGCACCTTTGTAAGGGCCTACAAACCTTTATTTCTAGCAATTTTATATGTCATTCATAGGTGAGATTTTGCATGTTGTAATAGCAGTCCTTGCCGGCCATGTGGGATTCTATTAGTGATGATTTTTGTTGCTTGGACTCTGAAGTCTTCACTTCAAGTAGACTCTTGGAGTTCCTTAATCAAGGGCTGATCAAGCTCATTTCGAAGAATGCTTCGAGGGACTCTATTGGGGGTTGACATGCCTATTACATTGCTCATAGTTGCATTTAAAATCATGCCCAAGGTTTTGGCTTTGCGGATCCATTTAGTTGCACATTATGTGGTGCATTAGGAGTAGACTGATTTGTTCAGGGGAGACTTATCCTTGACATCGTAGTTTCAACATGGGAAGCTATGGAGTGGACTTGAGAGTTTGGCTAACAATTTCTTGCCCTTAGAACTGACTTTGACAAAGCTTATGATTGAGTGGATCTGTAATTCATCATTGAGATGTTGACTTGCGTGGGTTTTGGTCCATGTTGTGTGTCTATGGTGAATACTCTCTTCACCAATGCCTTTGCCTTTTTCTCAGTCAATGATGCCTTGTCCCCATGGATTTTGCTACATAGTTCTATTCGACAGGTATGTCCCTCGGCTACTTATTTGTATGTGTTGATGGTTGATGCTTTGGGCTACTTGTTGGAGTCTACTCGCATTGTAGGACAAGTTCACAAAATTCAGCTGTTGGCTGGTTTTGAGATGGTTAATAACCACTTTGTCGATGATTCTCTTCTTTCTTTGAGTGCTGAGCAAGGGTTGGTGGATGGGGGTGGCATACATTTTGTCTAGCTTCTAGTTTAGTGGTTAGTGCCCACAACACAGACTATTGGTTGGTTGGGATGAATGCCCCCTCAGATTGGATTCCTATAGCTTGGACACACATCCAGCTTGGTGTTATTGTGAGGTACCCGAGTTTCTTGTTTGGGGTTGGTTTGTCGCCTATAGCCATGTGTGATTGGTGTCTTCAGAGGTTTCAAAACGAGCTTAATGTCTGGCATCATAAGGACCTCCCCATTGTTGGGAAGCTGACTGTTGTTGGATGCATTCTTCATGCTTCCCATATTTATTATGCTTCTTGTTGGTTCCCTAGTAGGATTAAGTTTCAATGGTTAGCATAGATTTTGCAATCTTACGTGTGGTATAAGTATGGTGGCCAAGGGGGTCTTCCATCGGTGCCCTGGGATGTTTGAACTATGCCTAAGGATGAGGGGGACTTGATCTGATTGATGTCACAACTCAAGGCAGCATCCTTGCAGCCAAGTGGGTGGTGAGATGTTTGGAGGGTTCCACTCCTTGGCAGATTTTATTTTAGCACAGGATGATGACTGATCAACATTTTGGTAGGGTCAAAGGAGCTTTTAGGTTAATGTGATATTATTTCTTCTGCCCAATTGTTGTAGGTCTTTGGTTCCCTCATTTTCTGGAGTATTTGGTTGGCTTGGAGGGATGTTGCAAATCTGGTCCATTGGCATTGGGAGGGTAGTAAAGCTAGGTGAGTTACCTCAGGTATAAAAGAATTACCTCAGGTACCAGATGGGGACAATGTCCATGTCGTCCCTTACAAATTTCAATATTATTTGATGTTCTGACCATGGAAACCAGCGTGCAGTTGCAGAGATTTTGAAAGGCTAATGGTGGTCATTTTGAAAGAGTACTACCTATGTTCATTAATTGGACTTACATGGTAGAAGAAGCTAGAGAAATGAGGGGTTGGAATTTGAATTTTTTTTGAAACAAGGGGCCTAACCATAAGTTACTCGTCATAAGGGGCAGCTTTTCACCTGTTTACTGTGAAGATGTATTTGCTTAGTTCTTTTTGGTGTTTAATGTTGATGTTTCTGGTAGCTGCGAGAGGTATTCACCTCTGGGATAACCTTTCTTATAGAAGAAGCTGCCAAGATATCAAAGGAAAACCATTGAAAGAATTAAAGAAGCCCCAGAAGATATATATTACTCTCGGCCTGCCAGAAAAAGATAAAGTAAATATATTTTTCCAGAAATGACAAGTCGGCCCTGTTATCGCACGGTTTGTAGGAAGGGTTTAGATAGCTTGAGTCAAGGCTTAAAACCGGCATAATAGGAGCTTCCCCACCCACTGTCACCTCGATGGGGAGCTCTTTCTATTTAGGATGGCTAGTCCAAGGGAGACGTCCCTATGTAATCTGGGTTTCTAAAGGGCTAAAGGTATAATGGATCAAAGTGATAGATTCCCCTTTCACAGATTACAGCCAAGGATGAGATAGTCAAAGAAGATATTGTTCCTTGAATAACCCTGGTGTGTTGCATAGAGGGAGGTGGGCGGGATTTTGCTACAAAAATCTTTTGTTGTGAATGATGGGTTTGTACTCTCTTCAGTATTTTTACAGGCTCTACTTTCTAATCTTTGAGACTGTTAATAAGCTGGTAGTATTCTTCTTTCGTAGGCCATTTAATCTGATCCGACTTTTCCTCTTTGACCTCTTGATGCTTCTCAGCGGTGACATTTATTTGAGGGCCTTCCTGTTGATGATCACCACCATTGTAGGGACATTCATGTTCCCAATGTGCTTCACTGCATTGAAAACACCAAGGGTTTTCATCCACAACAATGGCGCTTGGAACTCTTATGTTCTCAATGAAATTACTCCTCTTTTGTATTGGATAGCCATCTTCGTCTGAATCTTCAGAGATATCAAAGGCATCATCATGAAAGTCACCCCCATCTGTATCTTCTCCTACCAAAGGGAAAGTGGGACAGTCTGGATTCGAAAAGGATGCTTGTTCATCTGTGTTAGAATGACCATCATGTAATAGTATGGGAGTCCCCTTAGAAGGTAATTTGTCATCTGAATCCTGCTTCTTTAGAAAAGGGATTTCTAACATTCTACGAATTCTTTTGACCCTTTGCAAGATGGAAGACATACTAATGCTTGGGTCAGTTGTATTGGTCTGAGAGGCAGACATGTTCAAAGGAAGTCTCTTTCCCAAAAGTGACTTGACAACAGGTGAGTTAGCGAGAGGCTTTCTTCTGAAAGTTAGGGGAGGGTTATTGTACCTCCTTCTGTTTTGTGGAGTCGCCAGATAGTTTTCTTGAAACTACCAAAGAAATAGGGGTAAAAGGTAGTGGAGTCGCCAGGTAAGCTTGTAAGAAAAGGTATCTGAGGCAAGGCTTACCAAAGATATGTCGTTGAGGAAGGTAGACTCAGTGTTCCCCAGCAACGGCGCCAAAATGTTATCACACAGTTTGTAGGAAGGGTTTAGGTTAGCTTGAGTCAAGGCTTCAAACTGGTGTAACATGAGCTTCCCCACCCACTGTCACCTCGATGGGGAGCTCTTTCTGTTTAGGATGGCTAATCCAAGGGAGACGTCCCTATGTAATCTGGGTTTCTGAAGGGTTAAAGGTTTAAAGGATCAAGGTAAGAAGTTCCCTTTCACAGATTACTGCCAAGAATGATAGTCAAGAAGTAGATATTCCACTGGATGGCACCTGTTTGCGAGACAAGACAAAATGAACTAAAAGTATGTGTTGCAGTGGTTAGTACTTCAAGCATTAATGACTATCTTCAACATACATATGAGCAATGATAATTGTAATTATTGACGAAGTCAATGATTGCAAATCAAAGATAAAGGCTTGTAATACTTCTTCAATAAATACAAAGAGATAAAGGCATTCAATGTATATAATCAATCCCAATATTATGTCACAATGCACTATAAATCACAAATCTGCTCATACATATATAATGTTGCTGCGTTACTATGCAGAAATGAGGGTGACGTCAGCCCTATTATAGGTCAAATTTGAAAGACAATGAGAAGGACGTTTGGTCAACTAAGCTTGCAAATGTAATTAATGACTCAAAGCCTATCAAAAGAGGTGACAAGTGTCAAAACGTTTTGAGCCCAAACAAGTTCTTTAATAGGTACGACGTCACCTATAATGTTGCTGTATTCAGGGTTAGGGTTAGCTAGCCAAGAAGTGGACGTTTTAGCTAATTCAACCAATGAAAATTTATGAAACCTCTATGGCTATGATAAGATGACTCAGCTACAACTTTCTATCCAAACACAAGTCTAAATTAGGCAAGACGTCATCAGCATTAGGGTTAGTTCTAGATGCTAGGGTTAGATGTTAGGTTAGTTAGGGTTTCAAATTTAAGGTGTTTTGAAAGAGAGTTGAAGCACAAACAAGCTCAAAGGTGTTTCTAGACTAGTGCCTTGGGTTAATGGAGTCAATTGGAGTGAAACTAATGGCTTGGAAGACTTAAACTTAAGAACAAGAGGGTTTAGGGTTTGATGGTGTTGCTATGGCAAGGCCACCA
>ML789943.1:378079-393317 GCA_009831015.1 Picea engelmannii
AGGAAGGAATGCGCAAGTCTTATATTTCTCAGTCTTGGTGGTGCGCTAGAGGTGGACTAGTTCTCTAGCACTCTGGCTAGGGTTTACATTGCTGAGTTCTCTCCTTGTTGAGATAAGTATTGCTGGGTTCTTTCTTATTGGTTTGCTCTAGTGAATAGAGCTTGTATTTGGTTATTCTGTCTTTAGCATGGATCTTCTCTATAAGAAAAGGTGCTGGGTTTTCTCCCCTTGTGTAGAAGGGCTTCCCAGGATAACTACTATGCTCTGCTTGGGGGTGGCACTTGAGGATGCCTATGGTTGGGTGGCAATGAAAGAGGATTGCCTATGGAGAAACGAGCAAACCCATTTTTTTTGTAATTTGTGCTTGGTTAATCTTCTTGAGATCCTGATTATTTACTGCAGTTGTGAGCTAGTCTAGTATTCAAATATTCAACATTTAACACCAATTGTTATGTAGAACAAGGAATACAATATGGACTCAGTTAAGAGATGCATCAAGCACCATTGGAAACAGTTATTCCTTTTCTTATCTGTTTTTTAACCTGAGTTGCAGCATAGGCTAAAATTTATGAAGCGGAAAGAGTCTGTAACAGACCGATTAATAAGAAATTAGTAGTCCACCATTGGTAGAGTAAGAGGTGTTGTTAAGTGTCAAGTCATATTTAATTACCTCATTGAAGTTGTTGCTAGCCTTTAGGAAAAAGAAGCAGACATACATTAGTACAAAACCAGCAGATTACTTTCAGCATAGATGAAAATAGTAGAAAGGAAAGTAGTACTTTAATGGAATCTTTTTGCATAGATGAAAATTATGGCAGAAATCAGTTTTGAGGGGGTGGGGCGGTAGAAACAGAAATGCAAAGCATGAATGCCCCACCACATGTGGAAACCTTTGATCTTCATGTACAGGGTCTAGAACATCCAATAAGTTTGCATTGTGCAGTATCGTGTTATTGAGCATCCTTAAAGTTGAGCTTTCCTGAGTACACTTTCAAAGCAAGCAAATATCTTTGTGATACGAATATGCTTTAGTCTATTCTTATCTCTTCATAGCTAAGGTATTTTTTCAATTGTTGTACTCCATATGCTAAGACATTTACTCACTCACTCTTTGTGCCCTATATACTAATCCGTTTCAGTTCCATTGACCACGTTTGGTAACTGGAGGCCATTGATAAAATTTTAATGTTAACTTCTATGTATGTTTTACAAATTTTAAGGTTGAGGGCCTAATTACCTGAAGGAAAAGAACCAGGTTTATAAAGTTTGAGTTTGTCTGAACTCAAAACAAGTTACAATTCTGTTTTATGCTTTTGATATTTCACTTATGCACTCTAAGAGTGTTTCATTCCTTTGCATACATTCTAATTATCCACTGAAATATGTGCCTTACTGTGGTATGCTAGGTGCCACTGGAGAAGGGGTTGAAATTGGAAATGCAGTACAGAATCTGGAGGATACTAATGGACAAGATGGTACAATAATGGAGGATAATGCAGCCGAAGAAGAGGAGGATGATATAGACTGGGAAGAAGGTTGAAGCTTTGGGTGTGAGGCTTGAAATCAATGCTATTTTAATGAATGGATTTCACTTCTTTATATGTACCAATATTACAGAATTCATATTTTGTCCTTTTTAACGTTACTTTTCACTTTTTTAAAATTGGATTTGTAATTTTTATTTGGAAAGAGTTTATTTTCTGATAACAGACATGTTCTCGTAAGGCACTGTTCTGTCACTTGTTTATGCCACACACAAAAGACAACTCTCTCTGCAAGGTCTGATAAATGTTGCCCGTTTTTTTATAAAAATGTGTTACAACTGCTTTGAATTACTAACTTTTATTAGTATCTATGAAAATATTGATTGTGCCTTGCAATGCAAATCTTCAAGTGGATGGCCAGTTTGTATAGTGCTCAGTAGTATAAAGATGAGAGGGATGTAATTGATTCCCAAATACCCAAAATAGATGAAAATTTACAATATACACCTTGGAGGAATTATCTGTTAAAGGTCTTTGTTTCCCAAACATATATAAATCTATGGAGAAATTGATGCAAAAATTGGTTTATTGCATCTTTAATAATAAAGGCCATTTGATGTCTAGCAACCTTTGAAGGTTGGAAGGACATTTACCTTAGCTTGCTTTTTCATACACTCTTGGATGAACTGGCAATTCAAATAGCCACTATGGTAAATGTACTCGCTACCTTTGAAGGTTGCAAGCACATTATAGGAGCTTGTGTTTTCATATACTCTTGGGTGAACTAGCAACTTAAATAGCCACAAATGTCATTTTCTTAGAAAGTATACTAGGGACAATGATTATGGGGTTGATATGACATGTTGGTTCTTTTGCCTTGGGTTAGAAGAGAGAGCAGAACTCTTAGCTGAATATGATGTAATTAACTAACTTCAGAATAGAAGACTTGAATATTTTGGGCAAAAAAACCAATTAGTTGTCTTGATAGGTGCATGACTCATCAATCTAGAGGAGTTGAACCAAAGCATTATTAAATCAATTTAAATTCCGAGTTTCCCGAATGTCCATTTAGGCACCCTTCTTGCAATTAAGCAGAGTAACCATCATCTCTTCTGCATATTTTATCTTCAAGAAAACGTTGCTCTATTAGATATTAGTTTTTGAATACAAATTTAAAGAAGTTGATACTTTAATTTTCATAGCTTGTGACTTTGTGATCTATAATAACTTTGATACTTTATTTTCTCTATGTAACAGATGTATTAAAAACTTCCGTTTTCAAATTTAAAGTAAGCAACCTACATTGTTGGAGTTTTTGAAGGAAATATATAGTTTAGGATTTTTATTTCTGTACCTTATTTTCGAAGGAATTTGAGCTAGCTGCCCTAAATTACTCTTCATTTCTTATCATGGTATCTGAAGATATGGGAAATTCTAATATAGTTTATATAATTAGCAAGAATAACACAAACTATGTGCATACACTGTTTAAACATATGTTTTGGTGCAACTTAGGACAAATCTTAGCCATTAATGCACTGTATCCAAGCCACACTCTTATATCTTCTTGTTACTCCCTAATTAGCAAGAATGACACAAACTATGTGCATACATTATTTAAACATACGTTTTTGGTGCACTAAACTATGGACAAATGTTAGTCATTAATGCACTGTATCCAAGCCACACTCTAATATCTTCTTGTTACTCCCAAATAGTTGCAGATTGTATCATTGATATATTTTAGTGTACTTTTTTCAAGTGTTCTAACTATACTCGCAAAAGATCAACACATGAAATACCTTGTAGAACTACTAAAAGCTACAAGCGTAGTTTTTTTTTTTTTGCTGGGGCCATATTTCTACTGAAGTGTTTAATTTTAGCTTTTGAAAGTAAATTCCTCATAATTGATTCTCTCTTTAATTGTTTGTGTATTTCCATCTATCTGACATGTCTATCTTGTTCATTTAGATTGTGCATGTGCAAGTTTTAGTGGGCAAGGGTTTAAATAATATTTACTCTATCTTGTTACTTAATATAACCTATCATATTTGTAACACTTGTTTTGTGGGAATGAACACTAATTTTCCTATGAGATTTGTAACACTAGTTTTGTGGGAATGAACACTAATTTGCTTCATGTTATGTTACTTGACTTGTGATTGTTCTATTTTATGAATACAATTTTATACAGATTGCCCCTAAGTTGGATTTTTGTAGATTCCAACAATCATGATGGTTTTAATCATGCACGTGGAAAATGTAAGAATGTAGTGAGTATCTAGGTTTATTTTGATTTATACAGGGTTGGAAAGTGTTACCACAATTAAGGTATAAATGTTAATTATCGTGAGAAATATCTCATGAGCCTAATTTGGTGCCAAAATGAATAATGGAAAGTCTTTTAGAATACCATAATTGTCACATAAAATGACATGACAAATTGAAAATATTAGGAAAATAGTGTAGAGCTAAAATTGAAATGAAATATAGTAATGATATAACATGGAATGAAATATTGATTCCAAAATGGCACCAAGAAGCAAAAATATGTGGAAAATTGGGCAATTCACTATAAAATCACCATAAACAAGAAGGAAAGTTGTAGAGTATGCAATTTTTTGCACATTTTCCTTCATGCTAGTGGAACACTATGATACTTGCAATAAAGGCTCATCACAAAAAGAACAAGCCTAGAGAAATATGTGAACATAAGGTAATAAACTTTGGACATACATTGATAGGACTTGTTCAAATACATAGCCAAGTATCTGACTTAGATATCATGGTGTTCACCCTCCCATATATAGTTTGTAGCATAAGGTTCCAAACCCACTGCTCAAGATGTACACTAGAGTCCACCCTCCAAACAATATGGGAGTCTCTCAACTCGTATTGTTCACACTCCCAAATCTTCACCCTTGGCCACCCCATCGGAATTGTGGCCTAAAGCTTGACTCTAGTCCTAACAAACGATCTTGCTAAACATGCGTAATTTACGCTTTCTCACCTACACCTATCTTCATGACATTGGTGCAATATGATGCTTGAAGCAAAGGCTCATAATTAATTGGACAAGCCCATGATATAAGGTAATGGATAGTCTAGGGTCTTTTTGCAAGAGTCATATCTAGTGAATGATCACAGAAAAGAGAAAATGCCAAACAATGATGGATGTAAAGGTGAGTCAATCTTTCCATCGTGGATCTTTCTTTGTTGAATCCATTCGACTTGGAAGTGAATAAACCCTACATGAGTAGGCCATTAGAAGAAGTGTTAGGAAAAGTTAGAGATGCATCCCAAAAATGGGGATTTTTTTTCATGATAAATCATGGTGTTGAGGGCGACGCTAGCTAGATAATCAAATTGATGGCTCGTGATCTATTTGTGTTACCAACTAAAGAAAAAAAAGGTTACTTCCACTAGTTATAGAGGGCCTTTGAATTCAAAGGAGGTAGAAGGTTAGGGTTTTACTGCAAGTTCTATCAGAGGATCCTCAGAATGGAGGAAGAGGTCGTCAACTACTTGAATGACCCCTTGGAAGGCCAACAAATTTGGTTCGTTTCAGTGGAATTGCTTCGGAGATCTGATCATAACAATCTGCTAGAAGAGGACACTTTAGTTGTCCCTTTCACATCCACATCGTTAAGCCATCAATTTCTCATGGGAACGAAGCCAAGCAAGCATGAGTGGGAGGATTTGAAGGATCAAGGTTTTTATTCCCTGAGCTCAGACTCAAATCTCTTAGTACACCTATCTCAAGGGAAATCAATACCTCCATTATTCACTTCTGGTGAAGTGCCCTTAAACCTATTACCATGTCTGATGAGCTCCTCAATTTGTGGTGTATCAGAATTAGAGGGAAGTTTCAAAGACAAGGGTTTCATTAGAGGTATGCTATTTGGTGAATTGATGAGTGATTCTCTCTTGTAAATCCCCGACCTCTAACCAGGAGGAGCTGAGATTGAGAGGATTGGGGAAATCCTTGACCTTCACGTCTATGTGAAGAGGAAAGTGGAGGCTGTTAATTTGAAGTTGGGAGAAAACATAGAGCTTCATGATATTATAGATCTTGAGGACTCAATCGTAGTGGGTCGATTCTCGAACAAGCAGATGAACGTCGAAACCCTAAATTCTTAGACAAAGGAAAATTGTGTGGCATTGTTAGGCTACTCTCTGTGTAGTAGGGTTTTGGTTAAAGGCTGGTTGGTATGGATACTTCGCTCGGGAGAAGATGCCAACAAAATCATTGAATCCTGTTGGATGCGGGGTTCACAAGCCCTCTTTTTGAAGAAATGGCATGTTACCACACAATCTAGCACCATAGTGCAAAGCCTTCACTAGGTAGCAAGACTAGTGGAACATCGGAAGATGTCACTACTGTCACTTGGGCAACAACTTCCCTCTCTTTAGTGAAGGAGTAAATTCAACACAAGGGAGGCTTCCTTAGTAGCCTCCAAGAATCCCTAGGCAAGACACAATCAAGTCTAACGCCTCCTGAGTAGCTACTCAATCTACCACAAATAAAACAAGATAAACAAAGTAAGGATAAGGTGGTAAAATAATGCAATTTCCAGATTTGAAGAGATGAGGATCTAGCTCAATTTATAAGTTTTTCCAAGTCAATTTTAGGCTCAAGAGGATCCCCAAACACTACAAAAGAAGAAAAAGCTAAAGGCTGTTGTAAAACTTGAAAGAAAGATATTGAATTACAACAAAAATACAAGTTATTATAGCAACAATAAAACTAGCCCTTGAACAAGTAATAAATCAATGAAAAAAGAGGGCTAAACAATAATCAACAAAATCTGAAATTAAAGATGCATGTAATAGCCCTAAAACCCTAGACTTTCAGCCCTAGAAGGCTGAAATAACAAATCAACAATGCAATTTAGGCTTTAAAAATGATATTTATGTCAATAATATGCATGAACGTCAAAATGTCCTAGTTTGTTATGGCTTAAAATGAATATGTGCTATTATAAAACCCTAATCTAACCCTAAAACTATGAAAACAGAGTAAAATTCTAAATTTAGTGATTTACTATTGGGATAATGACTAGTGCCTAATATATATTTTTGGGCATATGGGGTCAATTAGGGACTGCTTTGAAAAGATGTGAGTGGATCTAGGGTGATATCTAGGGTTGTTCACTACTAACCCTAGAAGATCCTTCTAATATATCACTAGGTCTTCAAATACAACTAAAGGGAAGGTTCTTCACTAGTAACCTTCTAAGAGTTTTAACATGAAGGTCTTGTTCAAGAAAGATCCAAGAGAATGCCCAACCAACACTAGAGAAGCCACATTACACTTACATTCATTCATAAACAAAACCACAAGAAAGCAAGAGACCACTTTTTCAAGAAATATGTCATCTATCAAAACCCTAACAATGAACATCCATGAAGTAACAAAACATCCACAAGAACATCTTCTCCAAAAATTYGCTCTAACTAGCCATCCATAGGGATTTGTATGAGAGAGAAAGTAGTAGTAGACAAATAGTATTRAATCTCCACAAGAAGCAATTAATTACAAGTGAGAAGTGCTTCTGTTATTTATATGAGAGATGAAGCACCCTTTTTATCCATTAGAAACCCTAAAAACACAAATAATGTATTTATCTCTCACAAACCCTAGATATAAGACAACTRGAAATAAAATATATAAGACACACRAGTGGATAGGTTAGTAAGACCCCCAACGATGCTTCCAAGCTAAAGTAAAGTAGSTCAAATGTCAAATCGTCCATCATAAATGAGTGCTCAAGCTCACACGTGTAGCCTCATAAGGTGGATTACTCACTCCAAAACGATGTGTAGGGGGCTGAAAAGTGAAAAGTTGCCTTGAAGAGGTGCAATGTTTCATCTCCAAGTGGTGTATCATCCCTCAAAAGGTGTGACGTCTCATCAAAAGGTCCAATTTCCCCTCAAAAAGTGCAATGTCCCACCAAGAGTTGTCAAATCATCATCAAAGTGTAATGTCCCATCATAAAAAGGGGTCACATAATACCCCATAGGTGCTAGGGTGTCTCATCAATGGAACCATGTCATCAAAGGACTCAATGTACTCCCAAATGTGTGGAACGACCTCTCTCAAGTGGTGGGGATAGTCTCCATGAAGTGTGCTAGTAGCTCTTCAATGTCCTCTAAAGGAACAAGGTGTCAATCAAACATGTGGCTATGTGCAATCCATCATTTGAGGAGGGGCTCATGTAATCCAATGCACCATGAAAACTAGAGGCATGTACACAAGTCAAACACAATATATAAAGTGAGTCATGTCAATGCAACAACCATTAGATAGATCACATTAAGTATCCTCTTCAAACTTCACACTAGCTTACAAAGTTATACAATTTTCCAAGTTTAGGTACGGGAAGATCATTATTACCCCCTATTAGGTGTGCCAATACCCAAGATAAGAAGTATGTCCCAAAAAACCTATTAAGAGCATTGTAATGGTATATGATATGGTTTGGGGTTTACTTAATAGGTGGTCTCATAGTCATGAAAGGTTATGTATGATATTTATTCTCATGACCACCTTCGTATGAGGGAGCGCTTAGGAAATGAGTTACCCTTTCCTTGACATTGTGTATTTCCAAACCCCTTTTTTCCTTTTTCTTTATATATTCAACTTTTTTTGGCTTTTGATTTTCATTTGCTAAGTCATTTTTATTAGGTATCCATTCATTGCATAGGACTTGGGGTGATAGCCTCTTAGCGAGGGTGTAGAGCTCATGCTTCTCTTTCTTTATTGGTTTTTAGACTTTGATTTTCTTTCTTGCTCCTTTGCTTTGCATTTTGATTTATAGCAATTGCTCTTTTATATCATTTTTTTATAAAGTTGCATCAACCTCGAGCATTCTAGCTCCTTCTCATGAGGATTATGAGGCGTGAACCTTTATAGGTGACATATGACAACCAACCCAAAATATATAATAATAGAGAGGGGAGAGATGGAGTGTGTTATGTACAGATTGCGATATGGCCACGTTACACCCATTAAGGCCTCCCAGTTGTACAACTTTGCGCAAGAGTGACAACATTTGACTAGGAGACAATGATGACCACCAAGGTGAAATAAGGAAAAAAGTATAAATTCAAAGCATCATGATTCATAATCTAATTCAAGCCATGATCACTATTTTCATGCCCAAAACATTAACATTATCACTTGACATGAAGTATCAGACCAATGTACCTCAATGTGTCATGCACCGTGTCATATGATGTGAGTGAGTTGAGAATATAATGGAAGGCATCTATGGGCAATTGTTTGTGGAGAATCCAGAATGTCATCATCGAAACTTTTGTTTGTGATGTGGATCATGAAGATTTTTTTTTCCTCTAGTTACCCCTGGAAGTGAGGGGGTGACATCTAGCTCCAACATGGGGACATGTGCTCACCGTAGAGCGCATGCGAACGNGAATCCAGAATGTCATCATCGAAACTTTTGTTTGTGATGTGGATCATGAAGATTTTTTTTTCCTCTAGTTACCCCTGGAAGTGAGGGGGTGACATCTAGCTCCAACATGGGGACATGTGCTCACCGTAGAGCGCATGCGAACGTCAATAATCTTTGGAACTCCAAGACCTGCACTCTACATCAAACCTAGAAAATCCTTGCTACATTCTAACACAAGATCATTAGTAAAGAGGAGTAGGGGGATACAATGCCCCTGGTAGATTAAATATAAAAACAAAAGGGCAACAAAACCATAAAATCAATTTCTTTCCTTTTTTTTTTCTTCTTATATATATATATATATATATATATATATATATCATAGACAAGATTAAATCAAAATTGCAACTAATTACACATGCATATGGTCAAGCAATAATTGAGAAAAAAAGTAAGCGAGAAAACATAATCAAGATGCATGAAATGGAATACACATGTCCTATGAGTACACTAACCTAAACTAAGGATAACAAAATCAAGTGCTAGTTGGGAAATAAGGCATGAAAAGTTGTTCGTTAATAGGCAAATGCAACTTCTCTCCATCTGTGATGGCTAAGTAAAATGAGTTAATTGCAACCTTTCTCTCAATTCTATAAGGACCAAGCCAGAGACTACCAATTTTTTTATGAATACTTGGCTTCTCCTTTCTGTTGTCCCACAAGAGTACACGATCCCCTTCTTCAAGTTATCTTTGTCTTGCTTTATGATCAAATACCCATTTGGTTTTATCTTGATTTATTAGCATTTGATCAAACACATGCCTTCTAGGCTTATCCAATTCTATGAGTTGATCAATCCTCTCTTTCACAACCTTCTCTTCAAGATCAATCGAATGGTCAAAATATGATATATCTCATGAACAATACAATATACATGAACAACACTCATCATCATTTACTTAATCATTCTTGTGTAACCCCGGGTCTTTCCTACTCCCTTCATTGAAAACTTTGGCTAAAGCTTTCCCTTTTGGATTTGTATCACACTCTTGACTCTTTGGTTGAACCATGTCATAGGCTTGCCTATCATCTTCATTCTTGGGTGTAAAAACATCATCAATACTATCTTCAATTGCAAATGGAAGAATGACAAAGTCTTGGGAATAATCAAGGTTAGCGGAAACCAATGAAGGAATGATAGGTTTTTCAACATCTTCATAAGGTTTCCTACAATGATATTCTTCTCTTAGCATCAAGGAATTCGTGAGGATCTCTAGTTCTTGAAATTTGTCATCATTGCATTCTAATTCATTCAATGGGACACTAGGATCATTTGCTTGATATTTCACAATAGGTTTCTTATACATAGTGACAAATGTTCTATCATCAGCTAGGATGCTTGCATAAGATGAATCCATTTGGATACTACCTCCCAACGTTGCAATCCATTTTCTAAATAATAACATTCCCCAAACATCGAGCACATCTATCACTACAACATCCATTAAGATGTATATATCAAGATACACTGCTAGGCAAACCCTCAGATCCTTAACCAGGCCACAAATTTGATTGCTTTTGAATCAATCCTGCATGCATTCTTGTATGTCCTTGTTGTCTCCAACCCTAATTCATTCATGACCTTTAAATACATCACATTAGTGGAAGCTCCAGAATCTAACATAAGGTTATGAAGAAGAAGGTTATTCACAACCAAGGTGATAAAGAAAGGTGCATGCCCTCCATTGTTTCTATCATAATCCATAGGTTGTAATACAACATAAGGGTCTTCAGGTTCCATAGTAAAAACAAATTCTCCCTCATCCATTTGTGATGGGATCTTAATTAATTCAAAGAGAGGTGCATGATCATTTATTTTTGCTAAAACATTTCTCACATCAACATTAAGTTGTAAATCATCATTCTTATGTGATGTTGATGGAGGAGTAGGGTTGGTGTCCAAAGGTAAATGGTATCTAGTCCACTTTCTAGGAGCAGGTTGAAATTCATTAGGTTGAGAAGCTTCAGGTGCTTTGTTTCTTCTAGAGTATTACAATTGCTTCTCTTTCCTAAGCTTGTCCTTGGATTCTTCATCCATGGAATTCAACATATATATCCTAGCTATCCTAGCAACATCCCTACTCCTTTGCTTGATTTGCTCCAATTGATCACTTGTAATAGTGTAGGTTTCTCTAGGGATAACATAGATATGATCCATATCTTCAACTAGATTCATATATTAATAACTATTAGGATCTTCACCTCACTCATGGACTTGATTTATAGGGCATTCCCATTCTCTATGACATTCATTACAAGGCAAGCACCAAGGGATCTCTTCTTGGTTAATCATATCAACGGGGGCCAGGGTATTACGAACTCCTTTCTTGGGAGGAGGTATATTCCTATTCCATCCTTGGTTTCCTCTGGGTTGTCGATTGTTATTATATTGAGGTCCATGAGGAGGTTTTCAAGGTTGACCGTTTTCCCTTTCCAAATTGATTAACCTATCCATAATATTTGCTTTGGAGTTCAAAATTTTGGTTTTCACTCGGTCAAATTTTTGTGCAAGGGCCATCATCGCATTAGGAATAGGATCAACATTATTCATAGACCTAGGTTTGGTCTCAATGTTAGCTCTTGGTGCACTAAAATTTTCTACCTTGGAAGATAACATATTATCTTCAATATTGGTAGCCCATTCGTTAGCTTCTTCAAGGTTTTATGGGAATTTGTCTCTTATCATGAAACCAAATTGTCCATCAAATGCATTGGTATAGTGCAAGAGGATGGCGACATCTCTTGGTTTGAGATCATTAGGAATTTGTTCTACAAGTTTTTCAAACCTCTTGTCAAATTCCTTTACAAATTCATTATCTTTTATTTTGATTTCATGGAATTGGGTTAGCAACAGTCTACCATATTTTCTTATGGCCCATCTTTTCATAAAACCATCATGGAAAGCTTGCTAAGATTTGATACTCTTTTTGGGAAGACTATTAAACCATGACCTTGCATTTTCTTCTGAAGTTATTGAAAAGAGTTTCATAACTATGCCCTCACTTTCATTAGGAACAAGATGAATATCAAGAGCATTATAGAAGGAGGACAACCAATCTTGAACATAATGACATTGTTGCCAGAAAGATTTGGTAACCACTTCTCAAATTTATTAGGCATGTTACGAGGGTAACCTTGAATTATGGACATGTCTAATGTCGTGTAGGCATTGGTAACCCATGGTTGCAAAGCCATTGGAGTTACTATTGGAGGATATCTAAAGAGAGTTCTTATCACATGAGAACATTTGAGAACTCTTATTTTATATACCTTTAGAGGATCAATGTACCTATGAAAGGTTCTTTGGTTGGAAGTTTGATGCAGGAGCATCGCCAACTCAACAAGCGTGGAGCCAACGCATGTGTTTTTAAACACATGACATATAAGCTTGATAACTCTTTTTGAATTTTCAATTAAGATGAAGCGCCATATCCTTCAATGAAACATTTATGAAGGAGCTCCTGTTGTATTGTAGCAGACCTCGAGCCTTACGCTCTTGTCTGAATTAGATAGGAGGCATTTAATCTAGTTAATGCAGGTAGATAGATGTTTAAGTCTAGATTAGACAGTTTAGAGTTCGAGAGGGAAAACGGATATAGACACCCTCCTTTGTACATTATTCATGATTCAGAATCATTCATTCAGAAGCAAGAGGAGAGAACAAGCAGAGAATTTGTGAAGAACACCCATGTACATATGTTTTTGAATTAATAGAAGAGAGTCTTTGATTCAATTTCATGGCTGGTGTTGTTTCTCTGTGTATGTTGTTTAGGTGCTCATGAATGTTTGTTTTCTGGGAATGCATTTGTTTTGAATATGCTGTGCATGTGATTTCAGGGGTTTTAACTGAAGTCTGAGAGAGAAGAGGGACACGTGGCAAGAGATTCCAAGGAGTCGGGGTTCGGCATTTCGGGGTTTCCGCGTGCAAGGAAAACACTGCAGCAGAAATCATGATCTCGCGATATCCGATAACCCGATAAGGAGGGGTGACGTGGAGGACGACACCCGCACGAGTATCGGGGATCAACTTTTCGGGATTTTCACTGTTGTAGAAATCGCTGCAGGAGGAATTCCGAAACTCCGAAGCGCGATAGCCATATGATCGCGTGTTGAGTGGAGGACAGGTGTCGAAGGATCAAGCCGCGTCTTGAGGAGACGACAGGTGGCGTCGTATATCGGGGATCGGGAATCGGGGATTCAGGAGAGGAGAAACTCTTGACATCGCATATGCCGATTTCCCGATAGGGAAATCCCTGACAGGAACAAGGGAGCATCGACCTCGAGACCCATCGGGGTTCGGGGTTTTGGATAGCACGAGGAACATGCCCACAAGGTTCGCGACAACGCGAAACCCGATTTCCCAAGAAGACTGCAGGGAGATCAATAAGAGCATCCTGTGGGTGACAAAAGGTCCCGATACGGGATCTGAAGGGCATTGTAGCTCCTCGGGCCTGAAAATAAAAAGGTTCTGGTAGTTGCAGACGTACCCTGGGTGGTGCGTGCTGCGTCAAAGTTCCAATTACTGGGTTATCTTGTTGTGGATTCGCCAAATGAGCACACCAGGTTAGGATTTGATGTATACTCATCAATGAATGTTAAAGCATAGACTTCAAATTTCCAATAAGAATGCCTCAATTTTCCACGGAACAATGCCAAAATGTTACCGCATGATCTAGCACCTTAGTGCAAAGCCTTCACAAGGCACCAAAACTAGTAGAACATCGAAAGATGTCACCATTGTCACTTAGGCAACAACTTCCCTCTCTTTAGTGAAGAAGTAAATCCAACACAAGGGAGGCTTCCCTACTATCTTTCAAGAATCCCTAGGAATGACATAATCAAATCTAAGGATTTCTAGTGGCTACTCAATCTACAACCAATAAAATAAGATAGACAAGGTAAGGATAAGGTGATAAGATAGTGCAATTTCTAGATTTGAAGAGATAGGGATCTAGGTCAATTTAGAAGGTTTTCCAAGTCAATTTTAGGCTCAAGTGGATCCCCACACACTACAAAAGAATAAAAAGATAAAGGTTATTGTAAACATTGAAAGAAATATATTGAATTACAACAAAAATACAAGTCATTATAGCAATAAACAAAATAGTCATGGAAAGGATGGTGGAAGTAGTAGAGAGATAGTATAACACAACATGTGAAGCATCGTTACATATTGCAGAACATATATTGAGTTGAAGTTTAATATAAGGATGTCATTTATTTCCATGTCTTGATCATTTATGAATGAATGTGAGTTGAGTTGTTAGTATAGTTTCATGTTTTGAGGTTTGAGTAAGAGTGATGTGTAGATTAAAGGCCAACTTACTGTTGACTCCAGTCGCTGACCTGTTGAAGCGGCAAGGGCCCACCGCCCAAAAAAGGTCAGAATCCTTATAGATTAGTGTTAGCATTTGATTTCAATAGTATAATTGTTAGACTAGTTGAATCTTTGATTCTTTCAGATGACAACAATATAGTTCAGTTTAGGATTTCGATTATATGATTTCTTAGAGATCTTTATTTACTCTGTTTTTGCATATGCCCTGTTTCTGCTCTTATGAATTTGATTTTTCTTAATGGACATGGATGTTGGCAGCAGTAGTCAAACATAATTGGAAAAGAACTAGTGAAGTTCACAATAGAATATTGTGAACCACAACATACTCAATACACTGGCTATTGAACTACCTATGCTATGCCTTGATGATTGATGTGTGATTTCCTTTTCAGAAGTGTGATTGCAAAGTTAACTTTCTGGGTTAGATAACAGAGTTGATTTGTCAAAGAACTCCATCTCATATTTGCATGTACCCCAATGGAGTAGATAGCCTCTTTGTGAAAGACAACCAAAGTGTGTTTCAGTTTGCTTCTTAATTCATATTATTTCTATACTCGTGACATTAGAATTACCTCTCTTACTGGTGTCTTGTAAATCTGTTGATTACGAATCCCAGATTGATAATTAATGAGTGCATTATACTAATCATATAAGCAGCACAACATTTTGGCGTCGTTGTTGGGGAGTTGCAAATGATAGGAAGTGATTTTAGCTTAGATTGTTTGCATAAGTTTTTTTTGAATAATTTTAAAGGCTGCTTGAGGGAGGAGGATAAAACGTTTAAGGCGTGAGTGAAGAGCCACACAACCACTAGAGTGGGGTTCTCCGAAGCCAGGTTTCCTTCTTACCTTCTATATAGAATTAGGATTTCAATTGAGTTAAGTATCAAATTTTTATGCATAGATATAGAGATAACATGGGTAGATTTGTAAGCTCTAAAGA
>ML789943.1:393954-412423 GCA_009831015.1 Picea engelmannii
AGGTATGTCAACTGAAGATCAAGAATTATTTTTATTCGAGTTTGACATATTATGTAGAAGCTATAACTACTCAGACGATGCCCAAACAATTAAGATCTTTCCAACCACTATAAAAGACTCAGTCTTGAGATGGTTCATGAGTTTAGGAGAAAATACAATTCTCTCTTGGGATCAGATGAAAGAAACTTTTTTACAGAAATACCAAGACTATTGTAAGGATAATGCTAAAAATGACATTTTCAAAATGCAGCAAACAAAAGATGAAAGCCCTGAAGACTACTTAGAAAGGTTCTTATACAACTATCAGAAATCAAAATTATTCACCACAGACCCAGCTGTAGTAAGAACTGTATTTTTGAAAGGTCTTAGAGATGACTGCATAGAAGTTTTAAACTTGTTAAGTTCAGGAGATGTGCACCAAAATCCCTTTGCATAAATTGCAGATTACTGAGGAAGGTACCCAAGAGGACAAGCTAAAACAATCAGAGGACCAAGAGATTATTTTAGCAAAAATTCAAGACAAAACTCAAGGACTGTCACCAGAATTGAGTTAGGAAACTTTTTGGAGAACTTTAAAACAAACATCCTGAGCACAATCAATAACTAGTTAGATACCCTAAAACTAAAAAATAAGCAAGAAAAAGATGTTGTTTTTGCAATCTTTTGTCCAAAATGTCGAAAGAAACACCCTGAGAAAGAATTCCCATTAAATGTCATAGAAGTATGTGGCTTGTGTACACTAGAGCACCCCACATCCGAGTTTCCAACTTTTCTTGAGCTGCAAGCCATGTATAGGGGAGGAGGAGTCTCAGAAGAACAATCATACCCTTCTAGGAGGCCTTGGAGAGCACAAAACCCAATTCATTTTACGACCTTAATACACAATATCAACAACAACAATGGGGTCCTCCTCCAATGCCCTATTCCTAATGGACACCTCAACAAGCTCAAACTCAACCTTGCAACAAGGATGGAGGGGGCCTGTGTATGGGAATCCCTCTTACCCTACATATCCACAGTATCTCACAAACATTTCCCAATTACTACCTGGATTTAACCCACCTCAGGTACAAGCTTTACTTCCACCTCCTGTACAACAACAATTCACAGCACCCTTGAACCCTAACCAACAACAAAAAGCACCTATAAATGCCAATCAACAACCACAAAACCAAGCTGCCCACAACCCTCCTAGACCAACAACAATCCTTGCCCAGCCAATTCCTAACCCCAATAATCGACCCACCCACCTTGTGCAGAATGAAGAAATCCAAACCTTTCCCACCTATGAAATTCAACTAAGATCCGAGAAAGTTGTAAATCAATCAAATTCTAGAGTAATAATTCAAGAAGAAAATGATAATCATTCTGAACAAGAAAACACTCAAACCACCCCTGTAGAAGGAGAGACTTTCCCTTATATTCCAACCACTTCTCAGTTCGTAGGATTACCTCAACAAGTTAATCTTCCACCCTACCCCGAAAGACTATTAGTGAAGAAACCTGACCCACCCTTGCACAAAAACATAGAGGATGAGTTATGAAATGTATGTATAAAAATACCTCTGCTGCAAGCCATCAAAGATATCCCCATATATGCCAAAATCACAAGGGATATTTTCCTTAAGAAACCAAGAAGGAAGAAGAAGGAACCTCCCCTTATTCAAGTAGTAGGACAATTATCTGAATTTATTTCCGAAATGCCATATAAATATAATGACCCTAGGAATCTAGTAGCCACTGTTGAAATTAATGGTATTTCCTTACCAAACACACTCATTGGTTTGGGTGCAAAAATTAATGTAATTCCTTTTGACACTATGAAAAAACTCCAAATCAACCAGTTAAGACCAACCCAAACCATGATAGAGTTGGCAGATAAGTGAGTCATTAGCCTTGCAAGAAGTTTAGATGATGTCACAATTGCACTAGCTTCTTGGGAATATCCATTAGACTTTCTAGTCATCCATTCTAAATCATCCTCCAAACTAGGACACCCTGTGGTTCTTGGCCACCCTTGGCTGGCCAAAGCATATGCCTTTATCAGTTGTCGGTCTGGCGAGATGACTATATCCAATGACACACATAGCCAAAAGCTTGTTCTCTTCCCTCCTGCCCAACCGACACAAGAGATACCTGTTTGGGTAGAAAACCCTTATGGAGAGGAAGATTGCATCAGAACCCTGTTAACACTTGAACAAGTAAGAGGTATGTAAGAACAATCAAATGAACAAGTCTTAAGTTTATTTTTGGTTGATACAAACTGCATTGAATCTCCTAGGCCTTTTGCATAATTGTCACACATTTTCATTTCCGAATTTCAACAAACTTGGCACCCTGATATCACTCAATTATATAATTTATCACCAGCTTCCTCAGAGAAGGAAGAAAGTACCGAACTTGTTGAGATTACCCCAGGAAAACCTTTTTATATCAACTCTAGTTTGGAACCAGAACAAAAAACACAAGTAATTGAAATGCTCCAAATACAATTCGATGCCTTTGCATGGGATTATGCAGACATGAAAGGAATTCACATTGACACATGCACACATCATAACTACACTAATGACTAAATCAGATCGGTCAGACAACCTCAGTGAAGGATGAATCCAACCCTCAAAGATATTGTAAAATAAGAATTGCAAAAACTCCTTCAAGCCAATCTCATATACCCCATTTTAGATAGTCAATGGGTGTCTCCACTTGTCATAGTTCCCAAGAAAAAAAGTAAGTGGAGAATATGTGTAGACTTTAGGGAGTTGAACAAAGCCACCCATAGGGATTATTTTTCCTTACCTTTCATTGATCAGGTGTTGGGTACCTTGTCCAGAAAGAAGTATTTCTCATTCCTAGATGGGTTTAGTGGTTACAACCAAATACAAATAGCACCCGAAGACCAGGAGAAGACCACTTTCACCTGCCCATGGGGAACATATGCTTATAGGGTTCTTCCTTTTGGACTTCGCAATGCCCCAACCAATTTTCAAATGGTTGTCCTAGCCATTTTCTCTGACTTGACCAATGATTGCGTAGAAGTCTACATGGATGAATTTACAGTCCATGGAAATGACTTCCAGGAAGCTTTGACTAGTCTAGAAAAAGTCTTGATTAGGTGTAAGGAAACTAATCTTTCCCTAAGTAATGAAAAGTCAAAGATGATGCTCATTGAAGGTATTGTTTTGGGACATTACATCTCTGGTTCTGGAATGAGAGTTGATCCCGCAAAGATTCACATTATCACACAAATCAGAATACCTTCCTCACAAAAGTAAGTTCGCGGATTTTTAGGGCATGCTGGCTACTATAGAAGATTCATTCCGAATTTTACAAGCTTAGCTATACCCTTATTCAAGTTATTATCGAAAGAAGCTGAATTTAATTGGAATGATGAATGCCAAGTATCTTTTGAAATTCTAAAACATAAATTGTCAAGTACCCCTATATTAAGAGGACCAAATTGGTCCCTTCCTTTCCATACCTGTACCGATGCCTCAGACACAACCCTGGGGGAAGTTCTTGGACAAAGGGAAAATTAGATGCCTTATGCTATTTACTTTGTCAATAAAAACCTTTCCCCAACAGAAGTTAAGTATACGGTCACGGAAAAAGAATTGTTAGTTGTAGTCCATGCTATCAATAAATTTAGACACTACATTATAGGATATCAAGCTTTTGTACACACTAATCATTCAACCATCAAAGTCCTAATGAACAAACCTGTAACAAACCCTAGAGTTACAAGATGGTTGTTATTATTACAAGAGTTTAATATCAACATTATTGATCGACCTGGTAAGGATAATCTTGTGGTTGATTTCTTATCTAGAATGATTCATTTGGGAGGCAATGCACTAGTAGATGATATCTTTCCTGATGAAAATTTGTTTTCTATTTATACATTTGCTCCTTGGTATGCAGATGTAGCTAACTATCTAGTGACAGGGAAGATGCCTCAGAAATTGTCTCCTAGAGAAAAACAGAAAGTAATTCAGCTAAGTGCAAACTACATGTGGCATGATGATTGTCTTTACAAAACAAGACCATATTTGGTAATCAGGAGATGTGTAAGGGAAGATGAGATCCATGATATTCTGCAAGCTTGCCATGATAGCACTTGTGGAGGCCACTTTGCTGACAAGAGGACCGCTTATAAAGTTCTGCAATCTGGTTATTATTGGCCTAATATTTCAAAGATGCCTGAACTTATGTATCCAATTGCGATGAATGCCAATGAATGGGTAAGCCTACTACACGATACCAAATGCCACTTCAATCCCAAGTAGTCATTGAGCCTTTCGAGAAATGGGCATTAGATTTTGTAGGGCCCATTAACCCTGCATCTAAAAAGAAAAAGTGGGTTGAAGCAAAAGCTTTACCAGCTGCAAGTGAACAATAAGTGGTAGATTTCCTTTTTAATGGAATCTTTACTAGATTTGGTGTACCTCGAGAAATTGTGACTGATCAGGGGACTCAATTCACCTCTCATCTAGTCAAAGCAGTTACAAAACAATACCAGATCAAGCACATGAAATCTACACCTTATCATCCACAGGTGAATGGGCAAGTAGAATCCACCAACAAAGTCATTGAGTCCATTCTTACTAAAACAATACAACTACACCACAAGGATTGGGCTGACAGATTACTAGAAGCCTTATGGGCTTATAGAATCACCTGGAGGAATACAACATGACATACACCTTACGAATTGGTGTACGGGAAGCATGTGCTTCTCCCCATAGAATTCCAGATCAAAACCTTCAGGATTGTTGTACAAGTTGGCATGAACTTAGATGAAACCCAACAACAAAGGCTCTTGCAACTTAATGAGCTGGATGAAATTAGGCAGGAAGCACTTCAAAGAACTACCCTCATTCAAGAGCAGAGAACAAAATGGCATGATAAGTATCTTAAAAAGAAAAAAATTTAACCGAGAGATTGGGCCTTGTTGTATGACATCAGGTTCAAGAACTTCAAAGGCAATTTGACTACTCGCTGGTTAGGACCTTACGAGATTGACACTATCTATGATAATGGTTCAATCATAATAAAGACAATTGACGAACATCAAACACCCCTACTTGTGAATGGGCATTGATTGAGAATTTATAACAATCCCCTGTCAAAAGAGGAATTTCTGACACGTGTGCTACAAAATTCAGAAATGCAGGTGATCAATAAGGAAGGAGATATTCCTATTGATCCACATTGATTGATTGATTTACTTTTTAAACTTTTGTACATAGGTGTGGATTGTGTTTTGTTAATATGATGAAGGTAACAATGGATTCTTACTTCTTTGTTTTACTTTCACATTTTATTTTTGTTAATAGATTTCTATAATTTATTTGACCCTTCACGAACTTGCTAAAAACATCAATTTGTAGGCATCAACAATACTCTGTTTTGGTCTGGTACCAGCAGTGTTGATTCGGTACTAGAAATTATGTCTGGTCTGGTACCAACAGTCTTGTGTTGGTCCGGTACCAGAAGTCTGTCCTTATACGGTACTATCAGGACACACCACCTAATTGACAAAGAATGTTATGCTTATCTCAATATTGTATGTCAATTAATATAAAGTGTGAAGTCATGCAGTAACCTATTAAGATGGAACCAAGGAGCCAAATGTAACATCAAATGGAAGCTCTTATGAAGCAATAATTTCTTTTGGTTTTGTTGCTGACTAAAGGGAAGTATTTCTAATTTATTTTGGTCCTGTTGCTAGCTAAAAGGAAGTATTCCTAATTTCTTTTGGTTCTGTTGCTAGCTAACAAGAAGTATTTTAATTTATTTTGGTTGTGTTGCTTGACAAAGAAGACATAATCTTTACCTATGTTGTTAAAGGAACCATGCTTAATCTAATTCAAAATCTAGAGGTTGTCTTTATCCAGTATTTCAGCACGATTAAAGGGATAAAAAGTATATTAGCCTATAAGTAACCATTTCACCCTAACTGGAATTCAATAGTAATCATTGGATTATCTTTACTAAAGAGTAGCATATGAGTATATGAACACTCCCTGTCATGGGCACACTAGGAAAACTTTTATGGAAGAGGGTGTATCAGTACCCTAAGGTAAGTTTATGTCATTTTATTATGGACAAACTCATACAAATCATACATATGGATTATTTAAAAGAAATAATGTGCATACATAAGTTTATTTTTCCTTCAAACAAATCTTTAAAGACATTCAAATAAGAGAATATACCTTCTAACCCAATACCATCCCAGCCTGTAAAAAGGGTTTTCAAATGAGCCCCCCTGTCACTGTGCAAAAACACTCTTTAACAAAAACTAAAATAGGTGACTATGGACAAGAAGCCTCTGATGGAAAAAGGGTTTAAGAGACTAACCCACTGGGATACTGAATAGGTCTACTGGCAACGGGTACCGGTCTGTGGTATGACTAGGAAAACCCATCAGGGTATTGAACAGGCCTGTTGGCAATGGGGCATTCTGCCTGGGAAAGGTACATGTCTCACTAATTATCACAACTACCCCATCGGAGTACTAAACAATCTTTTTGGCAGCGGGTTCTGGTTGAGAAATGTCTAATTTATACTTGTCTGATTGAAAAAATCACTTTTGTCATCTAAAAATGAATACTACAAGCAAAGGTCACTCTTGACATTTATAAGATACAAACTCCATATTAACAAATAAAATGAATACTACAAGCAAATGTCCATTTGAGAACTACCCTAAGTCAACTTTACCGGTATGACATCTAAAGCCTACACTACCTAAGAAGGAAACTTCTTAAGAGTGGAGCCCTGAATAGGGAGTCTAATCTATGTATACTGTGAAATTTATTCATAACATCTAATGATAGTAAATCTATGAAGCAAGTTAGGTTGGATCTGTTCTTATGGAAAAATATAAAAACCTCCATGTTTTCATTGTTGAATGTTTCCCTTGTTAATAAGTCATCAGAAGAAAGACAATTTCAATTTTTTAAGGCATGGGATCATATGCTAGGTCATAAATATATTTCTGGAATTTGATTTGGTTTCTCATCTCTTATCAATTTTCTTCCATTGTGATATAGTGTGTCAGGTCTTTTTGCATAAGGAAATGCAACGTCCTTGGCATGGGGGAGGGTCAAAGAGCCCCTTTTAGGACTCTTTTTCAGACTCACATCTCATTTTTAGAGACCAACATTTTCACCGTACAACCCTGCAGAACCAGACACAAAAGAAGAAACTCAAAGACAATCACAGAATAAAGAAGTTTCATAAAGTACAAGAAATTCTAGTACTAAGCTTCCAGAAAACTCCAGCCTAAAAAGATGAACTCTGACAATCTGCAAGCTTCAAATACAAAAGTAGTCGCATATGCTATGGGTATTGGTTATGCAATGGTAAAAGAAAAAGTAACATGGTATTATTTATTTATTTATTTTTTTATAAAACTACAATAGGTATGAAAATGTATACTAGATCTTATGACCTTAGTGTTAAAACCATGCACCTAACTTTCACTTCCCTCATACCCATATGCTTAACATTAATAAAATCCCTCACCACATAAGCACTTGAAAAGATGATTGAATCAAATGTGTGAATGGTGGAATGAACTGAAATGAGCATGCCCGATAATGATGAGCCATGACCCTAAACCAAGAACGTGCTTCATCCTTAAACCATCATGAATCTATCTCGCATCATGTTGCATGATTCAACACCAAATTCGCCGCTTAGGGGTCCAATCGCCTATCCCAAAAAACAATGATGTTTTGATACCAAACGTCTCGTCCCCATCATTGCACTAACGAGCAGAAATGAAATGGCATATCTGGGTGGCGAAGCCATCCAGATGAGCCTCATCTTGTCTTAATTTTCCTATGCAACATATTTACTTAAACTCACCGTTCGAATTATCGACGCCATCACCATTTTTCCTATTGCTATCAATATTTCTCCATTTTCAGAGCCTTCTCCTCTCTGCTATATCTGGTACCAAACCCTTATGCTCACAACTGACTAAACCCTCGCGCTACAACCTAGTTTTCACTTACAATTTATAAAGATGGTTGTAAGTAGACATGAACCGGTCTTCCAGATTTATAGGGATACCGAGGAGTTCCAGCTATGTAGAGATAAGTATGCTAGAGTGGGATGGATTCCATTTTTAGAGAAATTCATAGGTTGTCATGAGAAGGTATTTCATGCATTTATTCAAAGTTACGATGGAGAGATTGTGCACATAGGCAATTTGTAGCTAACAATCAATGAAGAAACCTTAAGGGAAGCCACGAGATTACCTAGTAAAGGAGCCAAGTATTTCAAAGGAGTAGGAATCAATAAGGAAATGTGTCAACGATTTCTGAAGGAATACCATCAACACCCTGATTGGAAAAAGGGGATTTCTAGAAACTATATCAAGGAAGAATATCATCCAATGCTTGCTAGTCTTCAACGATTCCTCACTTGTGAGGGCAGGTATGTTGTAACCTTCCTATATCATCTTAAGATTTTGTTTCACTTTGAAGGAGGTCCTGAAATTGACTTCTCATATTTTTTTTATGGATGAGCCTGAACAATATGGTAAGAGGTGTCAAATCCCTATCCAAAACTGAGAAGACTAGCATTTATCATCGGGGTCTTATCAAAATTCTAGTTATACATGAGATCAAGAAGTAAGGGTTTAGTTGGAAAACCCTCATCACTCAACACCTTTCCACAGAAAACGAACCTGTAGAAGAAGCCCAACCTGCTCTAGATAAAGATAAGGAACCTAAGGAGAGAAAGGACAAGAAAGAAAAGACATCCCCATCATCCTCCAAAGTAGTAAATGATAAATCTAGTAAACAAGTAAGGCCCTCTTCCTCAGATAATAATACTCTTAGAAGTCAAGAATCAAAAGGTAAATCCAAATTAGTGGAGGAGATATCAGCAGTAGCACTTAAGGAGAGGGGTCATACGTCAAAATCCTTGAGGAAAGAGAAGAGTAGAGATGAACAGTTTATAGAACAATCTCCTGTAACCATTCCACAAACAGAAAAGAAGAAAAGGAAGCTTATGAGCACCTCTGATCCATTACCCCCTTGTAAAAGAACCACAAGGAGCATGACAAAGAAAGTAAAAGCAGTCATCATTCCTCATACACATGAAGACCCAATAGATCTTACCTCCCCTTCCCTAGACCTATCAGTCCAGGATGACATCCCTAGCTTGACTGAGGAACAAGTTACTATTAGTTTGTGTGCGATGAGGGAGGAAGTGGAGGAAAGAGAATGCATCCAACCAGAGACAATGGGGTAAATGAAGACCTTGACAAAAGAACAGATGAAGAAGAATATTGGGGAGATGTAAAAACAAAACCAGGAACTCAAACAAGAAGTGAAGGAATACCAACTATTGGATAGGTATATCAAGAAGGAAAACAAGCAACTGATGGCAACCAGCCAACAACTCCAACATGACCATGAAGAGACTTCTAGTAAGCTCAAGAAGGTACTAATACTCTTGCAATACATTAGGGTCATAAAAAGGGAGCTGAAAGAAGAAGCCTCAACTATCAACATCATTGATCCACAGGAGTAAAGAGAATGGAGTCTCAAGTTTTGAAAATTTTGAGTATGTTTCAGTTGCATGAGGACATGCAATGATTTTGGCATGGGGGAATGTTGAGCCTCTAAATTGACATCCCCATTACCATATTATACCCCTCATTTATACCTTTTTGTCCTACCTAAGCTTGGATCAATAATAAAGAACCCTACCTCCAGTCACTGATAAGGTCATAAGGTAAAGTATAATTGAATTCATGCATTTTGTGGTTTATTAAGCTAGGAGACTAAATATTTCATGTACTAATGTTTAAAATTTCCTTGTGTAGCCTTTGACCTTTGGATGATTCCAACACTTCTATGTCAGCTTAGCCATCTGGTACTCATGCTCCAGATTGCCCATTGTCTGAATCTGGTACCAAGCGCACCTTCCGTTCAGATCCGATACCCAAAGACCATTCACTGTCGCGATTCGGTACCAACGATCACAGACTGTTCTAGTCCGGTACCAACCAATTGCGTATTGTTCGGATCCATTACTATCTATTGAATCCCACCTGTCACGATCCGGTACCAATACAGGAAACATAGTATGCTATGTTTGGCGCTAGATCGTGCCTAAGATAATTGTTGAGTGTTTATGAAATCATCAAAGTTATAGCAAGACTATGTTAAGCTAGTTTGTTTATTGCTTCATCCTCATACACTTCGTGTCATGAGGATGAAGCTTAAAATATGTAACCGAATATATAAATTTGACAATTGTTGATCTGCTAAAGATTTCACTTCCTTTTGTTTCACGACTAAGACTGTTTAAATAGTCATGGCAAGGATGGTGGAAGTAGTAGAGAGATAGTATAACACAACATGTGAAGCAACGTTACATATTGTAGAACATATCCTGCGTTGAATTTTAATAGAAGGATGGCATTTATTTCCATGTCTTGATCATTTATGAATGAATGTGAGTTGAGTTGTTAGTATAGTTTCATGTTTTGAGGTTTGAGTAAGAGTGATGTGTAGATTGAAGGATAACTTACTGTAGACTCCATTCGCTGACTTGTTGAAGTAGAAAGGGCCCACCACCCAACAAAGGTCAACATCCTTATAAATTAGTGTTAGCATTTGATTTCAATAGTATAACTGTTAGACTAGTTGAAGCTTTGATTCTTTCAGATGACAACAATATAGTTCAGTTTAGGATTTTGATTATATGATTGCTTAGAGATATTTATTTACTATTTTTTTGCATATGCCCTGTTTCTTTTCTTATGAATTTGATTTTGCATAATGGACATGGATGTTGGCAGCAGTAGTCAAACATAATTGGAAAAGAACTAGTGAAGTTCACAATAGAATATTGTGAACCACAACATACTCAATATACTAGCTATTGAACTACCCATGCTATGCCTTGATGATTGATGCGTGATTTCCTTTTCAGAAGTGTGATTGCATAGTTAGCTTTCTGGGTCAGATAACAGAGTTGATCTGTCAAAGAACTCTATCTCATATTTGCATGTACCCCAATGGAGTAGATAGCCTCTCTGTGAATGACGACCAAAGTGTGTTTCATTTTGCTTCTTAATTCATATTATTTCTATACTCATGACATTAGAATTACCTCTCTTACTGGTGTCTTGTAACTCTATTGATTAAGAATCCTGGATTGATAATTAATGAGTGCATTATACTAATCATATAAGCATCACAACACTCACTAATGATTAGGAAGGGGCCTATAATTTTGTGTCAATCACTAGATTATGAAGGAATCCCATTTAAGTGTGGTCGATGCCACATTTATGGGAACCGTGTAAAGGAATGTTCACTCCCCTTCAGGAAAAAAATTGGGTTCGTAAAGATCAAAAGGAGAGAGAAGGAATTTCTCAGTCTCCTATGAAAAAGGTTTAGGATGTCAACGATCTCTCAATTACACAAAAGATCATCCGTCTAATGATTTCTCCAGTTGAGGACCATACGCCCTAGAAAAAAGAGCTCCATGACCTTCCCATCTATGGACAAGATAACTCAAAGTCCATGAGTAAGAACATTTCTACTCCTATCTATGTTCCTATTCAAAATCCTAAGCATTTAGTTTTTGGCTCTTTGGAGGTAGGATTATAAAACCTTGATGAAAACTAGGAGGGTGATTTTCTACCTAGTCTCTTGATGGATTGGGTAGTACCCAAGAGAAGCTTCCCTCTCCTAAATCCTCTATAAACTCTACTAGTTATTCTATTGATTTTGGCTCCCATCAAGATCACCAATTGTCTAAAGTTGTAAAGTATAATCTCAAGCTTAGGTCTAGAGGAGCCACTCTCTTCTCATGAGGGGTAGCAAGTGGTTTAGGTTTTCTAGAAGAAAAAGAATAAAAAACCTATCAGAGAGGGAGGGAATCATACTTATTAATGGCTCAGAAGAAAGAAAACTTTGAAGTTCAAAGTGGTAAACAATTTTCTCTTATTGGGGCTCTTTGAGAAAACGCCCACAAGGACATTTCCAAATGATCTTCCTCACCTTAAATTGTCAAGGACTAGACAATTCCTCCAAATAATTGGCCATAAAAAGGTTGATCAAGATTCACATCCCTTCTATCATTTTCCTACAAGAACTAATCATTGACATGGACAAGGTGGTAAAGAACTTGTCCAATCTTCTAAAGGGATGGGACTTTAGTTTTATTGATGCCATCAGAAGATATGGGGGAAACATCACTAGATAGAAAGAAGATTCTTTGTCTTTGTCTAATTCTTGGGCATTCACTTAAGGTATCATGATTTCTCTATACTCCCTAGAACTTGTGAAAGAATTCACATGTCTAAATATATGCGGGCCCTACTCAGATCGACAAGAGTATTGGGAATCCTTCTTTCAAAGAGATTGGTTTCAAAATGGCTTAGTGGTTAGTAGAGGTGATCTAAATTTCTCATTGGGGGCCTACAACCTAGGTGGTTTCCTTATCAAATTTCTTCATTACCATTTTTCACATGCAACTCTATGTGAATAATTTTTAGATTTGAAAATTGCTTCCTAGTGAACTAACAATAAATCCTAGTTGTTATCACTGAACAATTTTACACTAAAAACTATTGATTGAAAATATTTGCAGTGTAAACAACAAGATCATAGATGAATCATCAACACATATAAATTCACCAAAATTTGAGGACAACCTTGTCCTTCTAAAACCACAAAATATCAGCAAGATACCTAGAACAATTTCCAACTTACAAATATGTTGCAAACCACCTATACGACCCGCTGACATCACATGTACTGTTGCTAACGTCAACCTGTACAGACCTACCCCCGCTTAGAAACCTCGTATGGATGTATGTGATTCTCCCTTCTGCAACCTGCGTACATACATGATTGTTCCCACTGCAACCCGCATACATACATGAATCACCTTCCTGCAACCCGTGTACATACATGATTGTGCCCACTACAACCTGCATACAAGTACAAAAAACTTGACTTCCTTCATAAGTGCATCCTTCCTCATTTCCACATCTGATCCATAAACCCTAGGCCATATTTCCTAGGTACATAAATATCCTTGCTACAAATGCCATACTTCCTATCACGCGTGTTTACTCACTTAAGCTAACTCCATTGTGCCACAATGACTTCTCTCCTTTATAAACAAGTATAATGAGCGAGTTTAGGAGCCCTTCCTAAAATCAACAATTAATTAAAATATTTTATTCCCCTTTGTGGGTGTGGCACCCCCATACAACCCCAGAAAGCCCGTCAACTTTCCCATGAGGTCCTAGCCTCATTTTGAGGTCGATTTCACTAAAATGAAAGGTTGATCTAGTGCAAGAAAATATTCCCACATGCTTGACACCCCGACCTCTTGTGGGAATACCTCCTGAAGCTACAAAAATAAGCACTCCCTCTTAGCGAGGGAGGTATCCTCCACCACTCCTAGTTTGTATCTTAAGTAGACAAACTTCTCCTTCAATAGGGGCTTGGTGAGAATATATGAAATCTGCTCATCTGTAGAAATTTTGTTATATCTTCAATGCTCCATTCTGTACTTTGTCTCTGATGAAGTGGTATCTGATCTCAATGTGTTTTGACCTATCGTGAAACATCGGGTTTTCTAAGAAATTGATACAACTCTGATTGTCACAATGAATCATGGTGGGCTCCAACTCTTGGCCAAATAATCCTGCAATAAGTTTGTGAAACTAGATAGCCTCACAACTCGCCAAAATGGATGCCATATCCTCTACCTCTGGTAAGCTCAGTGCCACAAATGTCTATTTTCTACTGTACTAGGAAACCATTGTTGATCCTAGGTTGAAACAACCACTAGAGTTCTCTTCATGTCAACTGCACTACCTTGCCAATCCGAGTCTGAATATCCATGCAACCTCACTCCATCATCTCTGACATATCTCAAACCAAATCTAATCGTACCTTGAATGTACCCGAGCACATGGTTTGCTGCAACCCAATGCACTTTCCTCGGTTTTACCATGAACTGACTCAAGGTGTTGACAAAAAAACAAATATCTGGTATGGTATTGACCGGATACATCACTAACCCAATCAACTCTCTATACATCGTGGGATCTACCAAGTTTTAATCTTAAGCCCCCAAGGCATTCATATTGGTGGTCATAGGTGTGGTCATGGACTTACAATCCATCATCCCAAATCTCTTCAGTATCTCAACTGCATACTTCCCTTGTCTGAGGAAGATATCTCATGGCTACTTCCACACCTCTAATCCCACGAAGTAATGCATCAATCCAATATCCTTCATCTCAATCTCTGAGGCTAATTCCCTTTTTCACCTGGTAATGAGTTTCTCAGCTCATGTGAGAAAAAAATCATCAACACATAACACCAATATGAGAGGATCCTTACCAACCTCTAGAAGATATAGGTTTGGGTCTGTGTCACTCTTGGTGAAGTCCAAGCTCTAGAAATACCCATCAATCCTCAAGTACCATGCTGTTGATGCCTTCTTAAAACCATATAATGTCTTCTTCAACCTACACACATGAGTTTTCCTCCCATGTACCTAAAAACCTTTAGGTTTCTCTATGTATACCTCCTCCTCAACCACACTATTGAGAAATGTTGTCTTCACATCCATCTGATGGATCTTCCACTTCATAACTGAAGCAAGAGAAAAAAATGGTCCTAATAGAAGTATACCTGGCCACTAGAGAAAAGGTCTCCTCGTATTCTACTCCCTCTTTTAGGGAGAACCCTCTTACTATGAAACTTTCCTTATACTTCTCGATACTGCAATCTACAGTATGCTTGATCTTATAGATCCACTTGGAATTCACTACTGACTTCCCCTTTGGTCTCAGAACTATATCCCATACGTCATTATTCATGATGGATTGGTACTCCTCCATCATGGCATCCTTCCAAACCTGTTGTCCTACAACTTCCTAAAAAATGGAAGGCTCAAAATCAATGATATTTCTCATAGGAGCCACATATGAGCCAAATATCTGTGAAGGTCTTCTCTCTATACGAGTGTATCTAGGCACTGTATGTCCCTCAACATCCTTCAAGGTCTCTCGAAGCCATCTAGGTCTCATGTCCTAGTCACTAGGAGGATCCACAAACTCTTATGAATCCTCCTCGTGATATGAGGTCTTCTCCTCTGTACTGGATGGAATTGTACTCTCCTCAACCTTTGGGGCCTCTTGTTCCTCACCACCTGTTGTGATCTCATGGGACCTCCTGAAATCCAATCCTCCTCAAACATGACATCCCAACTAACAACAACATATCATTGTGTTGGAACGTAGATATGGTAGGCCTTCAAATTCTTGTTGTATCCCACAAACATGCCTTTTATTCCAGAAGGTTCCAAATTCATTCTCTTCTCCTTAGGAATGTGGAAGTAGACTAGACAACCAAAGATCCTCAAATTCCCTATCTCAAGTTTCACTCCTATGAATTCCTCCTCATGATTTTCCTCCAAGATCCTATGCAAACTCTTGTTTTGAACATAAACTACAATGTTACATGCTTCTTCCCAAAGCATTATGGAAAGATCCCGGTGATGTAACATTGCCTTGGCAACTTCAATTATGGTCTGGTTCTTCCACTTTGAAACACCATTTTTATATGGGTTGAAAGGTATTGCCATCTCCCTCTTAATCCCCGCTTCCTTATAGTTGTTCTTGAAATCATTGGAGGTATACTCACCCCCAATGTTTGACCTCAAAACCTTGATATTCTTCCCTGTTTGACTCTCCACCAGATCTTTGAACTCCTTGAATTGACTGAAGACTTGATCCTTGGTATTTATGAATAAAATCCATGTCCTCTTGGAATAATCATCCATAAAGGTCACATAATATCAACAACCACTTGCAGATGGAACTGACATCGGCCCACACACATCTGAATGTACCAGGTCCATGATCTCCTTGGATCTACTGTCACTTCTTGGAAATGCATCCTTGGAATTCTTTCCTATTGCACAACCTTTTCATAATCCCTAGTGTTCAGTTCCAAACTCTGGAAGACCTGTAACCATTTTCCTCAATATTGGTAGTTCTTAGTGATGTAAGTGTCCCAATATCCTATGCCAAAGCTTGCATAGATTATCACTGTCATACACTAGGGCCTGAGTTGGTTGACCTGTTATCTTGTAGAGACTTCCCTCATGAGTCCCAATGACTTTTTTTGAGTCAAGAATCAATCCCTTTGGCCAATCAAGGATCTTCCCATCAATGAATTCAATTGCATACCCCTTTTCCTCCATGGCAGAGATAGAGAGTAGGTTGTTCTTCAGTCCAAGTACATACAACACTTCACTCATCTTGAGAGGCTTTCCATACTTCAGCTGAAACGAGGTTGTTCCAACTCCCTTGATTGCATACTTGGCATATCTCCATGTTCCACTTGCAATTGTGAGTTCTCCTTTGTTCTATTGGTGAGTGATTTATGTGACTCTGTCATATGACGAGAAGCTCTGTTATCCACCAACCAAGTCTCCATAGTGACTTTCCCAAAACAAGAACAAGAAAAATATTCTTCCAGTGTTGTAGCCAAGATGTGTCTCAAGATGATCCCCTTCTCTTCAAATCCCAAGCTCTGATACCATGTCAATTTTCACATGAAACTCTATGTGACTAATTGTCATATTTGAAAATTGCTTCCTAGTGAACTAACAATAAATCCTAGATGTTAATACTGAACAATTTACACTGAAAATTATTGACTGAAAATATATGCAGCGAAAACAACAAGATAAGAGATGAATCATCAACACATATATGAGACACAAATTTATGTTATGTAACCTTGTTAATTTTATAAATTTTGAGGGAAAAACTAGGCCTCCCAACCAATACAAATTGACCAAAATTTGAGGACAAACTTGTCCTTCCAAAACCACAAAATATCAACAAGATAACTAGAACAATTTCCAACTTACAAATCTGTTGCAGACCACCTGTATGGAATGTTGATGTCACTTGTACTACTGGTAATGTCAACCCGCACAGACCTGCCCCTGCTCAGAAGCCTTGTACGAATGTACACGATTCTCCCTTCTGCAACCCACATACATACACAAATGTGCCCACTACAACCCGCATACATACGTGATTCACCTTTCCACAACCCACGTACATACACGACTGTGCCCATTGCAACCTGCATACAAGTACAAAAAACTCGACTTCATTCACATGTGCATACTTCCTCACTTCCCACATATAATCAAGAAACCCTAGGCCATATTGCCTAGGTACATTAATATCCTTGCTACAATTTCCATACTTCTTGGCACAAGTGTTTACTCACTTATGCTAACTCCATGATGCCACAATGATAAAATGTCACAATGATTTCTCTCTTGTATATACAAGTCTAATGAGGGATTTTAGGATCGCTTCCTAAACTTGACAATTAATTAGAATATTTTATTCCTCTTTGTGAGTGTGGCACCCCTACACAAGCCCACAAATCCCATCAACTTACCCATGAGGCCCTACCCTCATTTCAGGGTCGATTTCACCGAAACGAAAGGTTGATCATGTGCCAATGAATATTCCCACATTCCTGACACCATAGCCTCTTGTGGGAATACATCTCGAAGCTACCAAAATCAACATCTATGTACTCCCTGGAACTTGCAAAAGAATTCACATGTCTAAATATATACGGGCCCTACTCAAATCGACAAGAGTATTGGGAAGCCTTCTTTCAAAGAGATTGTTTTCAAAATGGCTTAATGGTTACTATAGGTGATATAAATTTCTCATTGGGGACCTTAGAAATCTGGGGGTCTACAACCTAGGTGGATTCCTTATCAAAATTATTCATAAATAAGCTAGATTTTTCAAGTCTTTTGGAAATTATGCTTGCTAATATTTCTCCAACATGGAGGAACATGCGAACGATTGAGGCCTGAGTTGCAAAAAGGATTGATTGATTCCTAATTTCTTATGCCTTCATTGAATAATCTTTTCAAATCCAACAATGAGTCTCTACTAGAGGGGATTCAGACCACAACCTGATGCTTTTAGAACTATCACCTATCAAAGGGAGGCCTCCCAATCCCTTCAAACTGAACACAAACTAGTTAAAAGAGCAGGATTTCTTGAGAAAAATTAAGCTGATTTGGAAACTGTTTGATAGTTCCTCATGTGAATCTACCCCTATCCAGTTTCAACAAAATCTAAAATGGAAAAACAAATAGCCATCAAGTGGTCGGGGGAGAAGAAGAAGAAATATGAAAGACTCCTTTTGGAGATTGAAGAATATATAAAACTGCATTATAACAAATAGGGCTTTGGTTTTCTATCAAAATATCAAAAAACTAAAATAAAACTTTTGGAAGGAAAAGGAAAATACTACTAGACATAGAAATAATGGAGGATAAAAAGTTGGGCTATCTAGTTGCACATAGGAGAGAAAAATACAAAAACAAAATATCATAGATTCACAAA
>ML789944.1:0-32186 GCA_009831015.1 Picea engelmannii
TATTCCAATAAGAGGAGAACCCTTGCCTTCCAAGCCTGAAGGTTGGTTCCCCCTTCCAACATGTCCTCAAGCTTCAATGTGTTCACCATCTTGACCTTCTTGGAACAAGAACAAAGACCAGAACAAAAACAACACTCCTCCAGTATTGTATCCAAGAGTATGTCTGAAGATGATTCTCTTATCTTCATATCCCAAGCTCTAAAACCATGTCAACTTTCACATGCACTCTATGTGACCAATTTTCAGATCTGAAAATTGCTACATAGTGTGCTAACAATAATACTCCAATTGTTATCACTGAACAATTTCACACTGAAAATTATGACAAAAATTATATGCAGTGGAAACCCAAAATATCATAGATGAATCATCAACAAAATTGAGACAAATTTGTGTTCTGTAACTTTTATCAAATTCAGAAAATCTAAGGGAAAAAACTAGCCCTCCTGGTCAACACACTTTGACCAAAATTCAGGACAACCTTGTCCTCAAAAATAGTAAAATCAGCCAAAATATACACAACAAAAATACCCGAAAAAATTCTAACTGCAAATCTTCTCGATTTTTTCCACTGTATGACCTGCTAATGTCAGTAGTACAGTTGTTGACGTCAGCCTATATGACTTGTTGTATCAGCCTGAATTTTCACATGTGCGACTATCTTTTCTATTCCATCAGCCTTCTCACACATGGATGTACATATTGTACGGCATGTTTGTACGTCTTGTAGCTTACACATGTGAGTTGTCTCCCACATGTGAGACTCCTCTCTCACATGTGTGAGCTCACTGCCTTATGTTATGCCTGATGTTCTTCCTCCCTCACACATGTGACCTCAAATGTGTGCCTCCTTGACTGAGAAAGAAGCCTTCCATGGCTAAAAAACTGAAACAGAAAATCACTCCAAACCCTAGGCCAAATTTTCCTCACAATTTTAGATTTCTCCTTGCTAAAATTTCCAATCTCCTATCACAAGTGCACCTCACTTATGCTAATTACATCATTGCACAATGATCTAATGTCACAATGACTTGTCCTTTATTTATACAATTCCAAAAGGGTGTGTCAAAGATCCCTTTCACAAGTCAACATCAAATTGGAGTATTTTAATCTCCTCTTGTGGGTGTGGAACCCCATCACAAGCCCACAAGACCCATCATCTTTCCCATGAGGCCCTAGCCTCATTTCCTAGTAAATTTTGATGAAACGAAACACAAAACTGGTAACAAAGAAAATTCTCGCATTCCTAACACCTTGGACTCTAGTGGGAATACTTCTCGAAGCTACAAAATAAACACTCCCTCTTAGAGAGGGAGGTATCATATCCTCCAACATCTAGATGCACCAATGTCACACATAGTAAAAATAGCTTTGAACCTGCCACCTCATATACACTCCAATATTGACTGGGTAATCCTTTTGCACTATGGAAAATGGTTATGTGAACTCTATCACCATAACAAGTCCTATTGTCAAGTTTGTCTGACTAGATGCATCCTCGATCAGTGGAGCACATCCTGTTGTCCAGTCTGTCTGACTAGCCACACCCCCACTCACTGAGGTGAAATATATCTTATTGGTTGCATCCTCAGTCACTGAGGAAAAATATGTCTAACTGGTCGCATGGAGGATGCTCCTCCCTCATGTATCCAGAGGGATAAATCCCTATGAACTCTATCTCTTTCAGAGTTGGTATTGTTGGTGAGGCCACCTGCTTCACTACTCATGTATCCACCCACTCCCTCTGAACCTGTGCTACTGGTGGGGCCATATTCCTCAGCACTAGTGGAGCTACATTCTCCTCCTCCTCTATCTCTTTTCTCCTGCTAGCCATAGCACTCATAGGTTGTCCCCTCGGCCTATATAGGTTTCCCTCCATAAATCCAAGAACCATTATTGATCTTAAGATAGATCGCCTGGGCACAAGAAATACCTATCAATCTAGAAACAATACATGATATACCTTCCTATCAATCTCTGATACTAAGAGGACACTCCTCCCAAGTTCTGGCACCCACAACACATTCGACACCCTAAGTATCTCTCCTAAATCCAATCTAAATGATATTGTACCAGATCCTCATATTGAATGCTTGGCTCCCATACCAAGCTCCACACATACGTTTGAGCCATTCTCTATGAGAGTGTCAAACAACTCTTGTGCACCTATCATATGGAAAGATGCTCTATTTTCAACCAACCAAGTCTCCCTACTAGATATTATACCTGAAAGGTCGAATACCAACAAGATCTCCCTTTGGAACCTATCTACAAAGTCATCAACCTATATTGTTGATTCATGCTACCTTCTTCCTCTTCCCCTCCAGAGTGGACATTGTGAAGTATAGTGGCCAAAGTCATGACACTCAAAGCATATGATCTTTCTAAGATCTTTCTTCCATCTCGGCTCTAGGTATGCTTCTCTCTCAAGAGAAGCTCTTCTTCCTGGCAAACCTCTTCTATATAGAGAACCTCTTGTTCCCCTCCTAGTGTGAGTTGCAAGGGCTTGGTTCTCATCACCATTACTCTTCACCATACCATCCATATTATCCCTAGACAACAACTAGGTCTCCTTCGGGTCTGTTCCCTCGTCCTGCTCACACGTGGTTGTATAGAATGCATGGCCTACAGCTCACGTGTGTGAGAATTCTCTCACACGTGCGGCTCATCTCTCACATGTGTGAGCTCACTGCCCCTTCTTCTGCATGTTGTTCCTCCTCTCTCACACGTGTGCCTCCTGACTGAGAAAGAATCCTTCCTTGGCTGAAAAACTGAAACAAAAAATCACCCCAAACCCTAGGCCAGATTTACCTCAAAATTTCATATTTCTCCTTGTTGAAATTCTCAAGCTCCTAGCACAAGTGTGCCTCACTTATGCTAACTCCATCATTTCACAATGATCTAATGTCACAATGATTTGTCCTTTATTTATACAAGTCCAAAAGGGTGTGCAAAACATCCCTTTCACAAGTCAACATTAAATTAGAATATTTTAATCTCCTCTTATGGGTGTGGAACTCCATCACAAGCCCACGAGACCCATCATCTTACCCATGAGGCCCTAGCCTTATTTCTAGGCCGATTTTGATGAAATGAAACACAAAACTGGTGCCAATGAAAATTCCCACATGCTTGGGACCTTGGCCTCTAGTGGGAATACCTCCCGAAGCTACAAACTCAACATAAGATAGGTAAATAAATAATATTAGGATCAAGTTGTAGTGGATTAGGCCCTAGATTTTAAATTTTAGTAGGGAGGCCTTTCCTTTTACATGTAAAAGAGAAAGTAGAGAGGGGAGGGGGGGGTTGTTGTGGTCACCTCAGGCCTCTCTAGCCACAACCTTGCAACGAATGCCTTTACATGGGAAAACATAACTCATGTTCATGATATGGTTAAATAGCTAAAACAAAGCAAGAAGAGAATAATTTCCTTGGAAAATCAAGTTAATTGTCACAAGTCATAAATGGCTAACCTTATTGCTTTCAAGGCTCATGCCTTTGAAATTAAAAATGAATTTAATATAGCTCAAATACCACTCTACATGAGATTATAGGACTTAAAATATAATTTAGTTGACCTATTAAATCTCACTAACATGTTTTTAGATCAAAGTGTAAAATAACAAGGGATGCACTCAGTGTTTGGCCCAATCAAGCAATGGCAATAGGAATTTATTGATGCTCCCTAAGAGCTTCCTAGGGTTAGCAATAGATAATTGGACCCTCATGAAGTATCCTTCAACAACTAGAATCACACATGTCTCAAATTGCAAAAAGATGTAAGTGATACTTTTAACAAATGCCATCAATTATGATGGGCTTTCGAGATGGTCATTTAAAAGTGTAACCTCCCATATTTTAGAGAAGTCATGCAAGTAATTATTTCCTTGGAAAATAACATTAGGCTAGAGCCTTTGCCTATGGAAAAGAACATTAGGCTAGAGTCTTTGGCTATGGAAAAGAACATTATGCTAGAGCCTTTAGCTATTGAGCAGACATCTGTTATTTCTCAGTAGGAGCCAAAAGAATGTATTTCAACACCTTCGAAGTATACTACTCTTTTTAAATCTTTTGTGGACACTATGAACAAGAAAATTGATCAAATTTCAAATAAAATATATTGTATGAAGTTGGACTTTAGAAGTTGGTTTTCCCATCTTATTCTATATTTGAAGTGTGGGATGAAAAGGACAAAGAAAGAACATGATGTTCTTTTACTTTGAGATTTTAATTTCATAAGTTTTACTTTGAGATTTTAATTTCATAAGCTTTAAGAAGTTGTAAGTTTAGTAACTGAAAGGTTCAAAAGATAGTGATTTTCAAGAACCAAGAAACAATTATGTTTTTTTAAGTCTATAAATGTGTTAATGGAGGAAAAAAGGGATTTTGGTCCTCTATTGTATGAAATTTCTTTCTAGAAGTTAACATCAAATCTTGGTTTTTTTATGACAACATTTCAAAAGCATTCACTCCAGCCTATGGTGTAGAGATGTTTCTTTACTTGTAACATTGAAGTCCTTTAAGAATACTTTTGAATGCCTTTCTAGATTTTTCTATAGCATTTAATGTTTATGCTTATTGATGCAGGTGCATCCTTGGGCTTGAGTAATCTGCATCACCCAAAAATATTTCCATTCTGCAAATAGGAAATAAGTTGATTAAGGATTGTGTTAGTTGGTCCATTTTATTTAGTCAGTTTGTTGTAAATTTGAACTGTTGATTACTCCTACAGCTACTCTTGCTATGCCAAAACTCGTGTTGAAACATGTGTTGAAACTCGTGCTGAAAATCATGCTAAAACTGCGATGTATAGAGAAATTTTACAAGTGTCATGTTGAAACACATGTTGAAACTCGTGCACATAATAACATTTTACAAGCGTCACGACATTTCTTTATTTGAAACATTGTGGTAATACGCATTTGATTTTGCCACACTTGTATGCATTCATGATGAGTCACGGCTACCGTTAAAAAAATAGAACTTGCAGCTAAAGGACAAAATGTAACCCAAGGCCAAAAGGAAGTTGAAGCAATCTGGAAGACAGAGAGACGCTTTGATTAACAATTCATTCTTGGAGGGAAGGAAAAATGTTTCATAGACGAGGAGGAGTTTTAAAAATAAATGGAGCATGATTTTGAAGGGGGTTGGTGAACCACGAAGCAAGGAAATCGTAGAAGGTGGACTGGAGAGAATATTCCAGGTTGAGTGAGCACACAGGAAGGGAAAAACAGAATCTTAGCCCATGCACACATACCATTACCCTTTGGATGATTTCGTAGTGGTTTTCAGCCACACGAGCATAAATTGATGGTTGTATTTTAACCCAGGCCCAATGTAATGTAAATATTGTATTTACTTTGAATCAATAAAAGAGTGGTGCTTCATTTTGTGTTTTCTGGTGTTTTAGTTTCCAATGGAATTCCTCATTATTTGGAAAAAGTATTTATGTTTTGTTTCTCCGTTGTGTATTTTGTAGCAGGTGGCATGTTGTAATTGTGTGTGTGTCGCAGCCTAGTTACCTCTGCATTATGTGATATCATAGCTCAGTTCTGCTCTGGGATTAGCCTCTAATTTGCTTATGTGAGATAGGGTATAGAATACTTGTTCGTGGTGGTTGCAGGAAGAGTGTTGGAAGTCAAGTCGGGTTACAAAACCATGTGAGGTTTGTGTATATTGGTGAGACACCTACAAATTAGAGGAATGTCATTGCGAAGGAGAGAAGGAAGGGGAGGTGTGGGAAATAGAGAACTTGAAAATTTGAGAAGAAGAATAGAGGAATTGGAAAATCGTAGGAATGGAGATGATGAAGTATACTCAAAGCCAGAAGAAGAAATTGATGATGAATGGGATGGTGATGAAAGAGACCCAGCAACTAGACTGATTTCGTATTTGAGTAACAGGGGTAGTGCAAAGGTTGAGATTTCCTGTTATGATGGTATGTTGAGCGTTGATGTTCTCATTGAATGGATTGGAGAACTTGAAAGATGCTTCAAGTATGAAAATGTTCAGGATCCAAATCGAGTAAGATTTGTTGTTACGAAACTGAAAGGTCATGCGGGACTATGGTGGAATATGCTGCAAAAGGATAGAGTCAATAATTAGCGGGAGAAAATCAAAACTTGGAAGAATATGGTTACCAAGGTTAAAGAGAAATTGTTTGATGTCGATTACCAGCAAAATTTGTTCTGACAGGTCTAGAACCTCAAACAAAGGGAGAAATATGTTTGCAAATACAATGAAGAGTTCTTTAGGTTGTTACTCAAGGAAAGCCTCAAGGAACCAAAATTCCAACAAGTTGCAAGGTATGTAAATGGGATGAAGTATTTAATTCAGGATGAAATGAGCACATAATATTTCCGCATTGTTGATGAAGCTTATAAAGTTTCCCTAAAGGTAGAAGAAAATATTGAGAGGAAAACATTGTTGGACAACTGAGAGGGGGGGGTGAATCAGTTGTTACCGTTCTTAAACAATTAAGCCCATTTTAAACTCATTAACGAACACTCGATGATGATCACAATAGTGCAGGGAAGTAAACAATAGAATATTCAACATCAATCACACACATGAAATATACAGAGACAAATATCCCTTAGGAAACCCATAAAGGGAGAAAACCTCGTCTTCTTGATATGATAAGTAGTATTTATTTTATCTACATTATCATTCTTATGAGCATCAACAACTTTTGAGGCTACCACCTCTCTTTTACAAGCAGCAATTTGCTGAGAGCACCAATTCTCTGGTTTCACCCCGCAATTCACTATAGAGATCCACGTGTCCTTTCTCCAAAAATGTGGTTTCGTTTGCGGCCTACCTTCAACATTTTAAAGTTCACGCACCTTCAATCCTCGCAATGCGACGAGACCGTCGATCTCACGATCTTGACGGTACTCCTGAACAGACGGTCCAGATCTATCCTCTCAAGTCTATGGATCAGATCTAGCCTTCCTAAATCAATGGATGTGATTTACTTCATGATCTGGGCTCCAGGAGTTTCAAATCTCAAACCCTTATTTTCTCTGTACACCAATCTTCTGGAGTCGATGATCTGCGGATACCTATTCTTTTCAATTGATGATCAGGATCTCCTCCATGATTCCAGCCTTCGGGACTTTCAATTCTCAAACTCTCATTTCTTTCATATGTCAATCTTTCGGAGTTGATGATCCACTCAAGTGTGTCCCTCTCATATTATTGGTCAAGATCTCCTTTGGGTTTTCGGACTTCAGAGATTTCAAATCTCAATTTTAACTTTATCTCTATCACCTTTTTTGGAGTTGAAAATCCATTGATGCGTGTCCCTCTTGGATCAACAGTCGAGATCTCCTTCGGGTCTTTGGACTTTGGATATTTCAAATCTCAACATCACTTCCTTCACTTTCTTCCAGAGTGTTTTTCCCGAACTGCATAGATTTCTTCCATGCGTCCTTCTGGAAACCAACGGCCTGGATATTCTTCGACCCTTGGGTCTTCGGTGATCTCATTTCCTTACCAACCACAAACTCCCAAAGTGATTCATTCCAAATTTGTGGATCGTGCACCACCTGTCAGTCTTGACGATAGACGGTCCCTGCTTACTTCAGGACTTTGACAAGTTGTTGCTCCATTTTCCTTTGAAGTGATCACCTGTTGAGTAAATCATAAGTGGTGGAGATCGCTTGTTGTCGGTTAATACTTACACTTACACTATCCTTCCACTGTACTATATTGACGGTTGAGAATGCTCCCGAAGTGATCTTCAGATCGGACATTTCGTGTCCACTTCGGCATTTGGGACTTCGGGACTTTGGGCAAGTGCTAGTGGTAAAACTCTTGAAGTAAAACTCCCAGAGTGATGTAACTTACTTACGTCACTTGATGACATGTCATGAGCCGAGTAGCTACCACATGTCACTCAGATTCATGATTTTCACGTACCTGAAATGTCGATTCAACTTGACACTTGTTATTGTCTGATTGCGCCATGTGTACTTGTTGACATGGTCTGCCAACATGTTTCTCTCTGATATAACGGTCATCATAAATTCTCCAGGTCTGATTATTGAAGGATATTCAGATAATCAAATTCTCAAACCTTGTGCCTTGTTTATCCTATCCTTCAATTGATTTGATCGAACGGTTGTTGGTCATCTGGATCATTGATCCAATGGCCCTTGTCGCTCTCTCTCCTGAGCTTCTGATCTCTCTGAATTAGAAGGTTTTCTAAGTGTTCAAGGGTCTCAACCTTTGCTCCTTATGTGAGTCCTGATTACTTTGGGTCTCGTCTGCGCTTCTGAAAAATGCTATCTCTCCTGAGATTTCGCAATGAAGTTAACCTCGTCCCTAGCGCAAACTTGTCCTCTGCGTGCAACTCTGCGTTATTCCTCTTGAGCTTGATTCCTTCTGCAAACTCATGGATTCTAAGGAATCATGTGCACTCTCCTTATTACCTTCATGATAACCTATGGCTATCTAGAAACTCCAACTCTCTTCCATGTGCTCGTCCTTCTGAGCTTGTAGATAGAAATTTCTCATGGTCTCATCATTCCCAATGCTATCATTGTTTCTTTCTTGTTTTTTGTCATTGACGTCAATATGCCATCGCCATTGTTGTTCTTTCCATAAATGACAATCACACTCACCATCTACAAAAAGAACATCATGGGCATCTCCTTTGCCATTACTCAAACTCACCATCCCTTTACCCTTGATTTTACCTGGTTCATCATTTTCAAAGGTCACATTTCATGTTTTTCTTTTACTTATAGACAGAAGCTCATCCTTGTCTCCAGTCATGTGCTTGGAACAATCACTATCTATATTCCAGGGGTATTTTTGTTTTTGATCTGAAAGTACTAGACCACATTTTTCACTATATTTCTTTTTCCATGTGCTGGCATTTCTAGCTAAGAGCTTTATCCTTGGATCTCCTTTGTAATTCTTCAGATGGCAGTTTGCAGCTTTGTGGACAAAGTTATGACAGTTATAGCACTCGAGCTCATCGTTCAATAGGTCAAAGAGATCAGTGCAATGTTGTCTACTCATTGGTTGTTTAGTTCTATGTTGCAAAGATTGTTTATTTCTTAACCTCCTCAGTTGCATGTCTCTAAACTTAATTTGACAATTTGCAATCTTATGACCAAAGTTAGAGCAGTAAAAACAACAACCATGGAAGAAATTTTGGTACCTGAAGGATGGCCTCCTTCATGGAATTTGTTGCTCCATCTTTCGATATCTTCTTTTTTTATCAGGGATCATCTTGTCTTTATTATCTTTTGGTGACAGAGTACTCACACGGTCTGATTGTTTGTTGACTTGGAACTTGATCTTCTTTACTGGCTCTTTGATTTCTGGTTGTTTGTTTTTTGAACCTCTTACATAACCTAAACCAGTCTTCAACAAAGGATATCTTGGTTTTCTCATAATGTCGTTTAGTTCTGATGAGGCTTTAATGCTTGGAAGATTTTGGAGATACAATACTTTAAACTTCTCCATCTCTTTTCTGGTTTTTACTACCTCTTCTTCCAAGGCTTCACATCTTGCCTTTTTCTCTGATAATTGTTGTTTCAAAGTGTCCTATATTTTCTTTGCCTCTTCTAACTCCATTTTTAGCAGGGAAAGGTCTTCATCAGGTTTTTTACCATCCTTTTCAAACTGCATCAACAACTATTTTTGTTTTCTCTTCTTAAGTATGAGTTTGTCAATCTCTTCTAAAGAATTGATTAGTTCACCTTCCATATCAACCACAGCTTCTTCATCTTTAACACCACTTCATGTGCTTTTATTATCATAATCCTATTTGGCTATAAGCATAAAGTCATTAACCTTATCTTCATAAGAAGAGTCACTATCTATGTCTCTTGAAGCATCATTATTGTTTACACATAAACTTTTATTTTTATCAAATCTCTTGGATTTGTACTTCTCTTAACCTTCAGAGTTTTGGTCCTTCTTCTTGCATGGACACTTAGAAGAAAAGTGAACTATATTCATTTCATATGCAGACAACGTTCCTAGAAGTTGATCAAAAGGTAGAACTTTTAGAACATTAAGTTCTTCTATAGCAGAGACCTTTGGGTTGAACCTATATGGCAGAGATCTCAAAATTTTCTGAACTAAAGAGGCTTCCTCAATTTTTTCACCAAGCCCTTTCATTGCATTTACTAGTTTTTCAATTCTCATAAAGTACTTCACAACAGTTTCATCCTCCTTCATCTTTAGTTGTTCAAACTGTAATTTGTAGGTTTGAAGCTTGGCATCCATTACCTTCTCATTACCTTCATCACTGCTAATGAGTTTGTCCCACATTTATTTGGTAGATTTTAAGTGCATAACTTTTACAAATTCTGCTTCTCCAAGCCCACTCATAATAGAATTCATAGCCTTAGCATTCAAGATGAATTCTAGATTTTCATCCTTAGAATCTACTACAATTGGCTTTACATAAATAGTCGCTACCACATTCCAGACATCTGCACCTAAAGCCATTATGTAGGTTCTCATCCTACCTTTCCAGAAAGAAAAGTTTGTTCCATTGAAAAGAGGGACCTTGTTGGTTGAATTTCCTTCATGGCTGGTCATGTTTAAGCTCTAGGATATGCTCTTAAATAAAGGGAACTTGCTTTGATACCAATTGTTGGACAACTGAGAGGGGGGCATGAATTAGTTGTTACTGTTCTTAAAAAATTATTCCCATTTTAAACTCATTACAAAACACTCAATGATGATCACAATAGTGCAAGGAAGTAAGGAATAGAATATTCAACATCAATCACACACATGAAATATACAGAGACAGATATTCCTTAGGAAACCCATAAATGGAGAAAACCTCTTCTTCTTGATATGATAAGTAGTCTTTATTTTCTGTACATTATGATTCTTATGAGCACCAACTCCTTTTGAGACTACCACCTCTCTTTTACAAGCAACAACTTTCTAAGAGCACCAATTCTCTGGTTTCTCTAGCACTGACTCCTTTTGTGTTCCAGCCCCAACTGGATGGAAGCACCAACTTCCAGTCACATAGGCACCAACCTGTACAAGTTGCAACTTGTTGAGAGCACCAACTCTCTGGATTCTCTAGCACCCACTAGAAGGAAGCACCAACTCCATGAGTGTTCCAGCACCAACTGGATGGAAGCATCAACTTCCAGTTACACAAGTACCAAACTATATAACATAGAACAATAGTTCTCCCTTGCACCACCCTACCACCCTGGTTTTTCTGGCTACAACCAGATGGAAGTTGCAACTCCGTGTGTTCAAGCACCCACTTGAAACTCTGAGGACAACAGTCCTCCCTAGAACCTCCCTACCACCCTGAGATATAAATATTTGTTACTGAAATTTATTATAGTGATACATGATTTATCAATGGCTTTCCATTCTCATCATTGTTCTGCTACATTGGTCTGCTCTGCCTGCATCAGTGTCTTCCTACTTGCATCTTCATGCGCTTTTTTTTCTTTTTCTCTGTCTTTGCATGCACACCTTGGCGTTCTCTACCTCTCTCATATATGCATGTGTGTTCTATCTCTTTCTTTTGTTTTTTATGCTCTGTGCACCATTTCCATTCTCTACGCTACGCCTCTTTTGTGCGCTTCATCTCCTCCGCACAGCCTACTTCTACCTACATGAATAACTATCAAAAGAAGAAACAATCTCTGCTCTGTTCTATGTATATTTATCATGCCAAGTCCTCTACCAGATCATACACTCAACTCGTCGTCCTCTCTAGCAATTATGATGAGTATGTTCTTCATCAGTGGTTGTTATCCTGAGATTCTTTGGCTTCTCTAGCAGTTACAGTCTTCAACACTTTTCCATCTGTCAATTGTTTCTATGATGAGTCTTCATTCCACTCACAGTTACCTTGAGACTCTTTATCTCCTCTGAAGATCACCCTGAAGCTCTTTGAATTATCTGGTAGATACAATCACTTTGTTCCGTCAGTTATAGAGAGCCATTTTGGCTTCTTTGGCTTCTAAGCCCCTTCCTTCACGTGACCATCGGCGGTGACCATACGCCTAACCAACAGGCACTTCATGACTCGATACTTCAAAAATCTTGGTATGAGACATCTCGATTCTCCCAACTCACGATATCTGAAGTGGAGCCTAGTGACATGCTAGCTCCTCCCTTAACCTTCGTTGATGTGACCATGGTTGTGACCACAGGCCTAACTTCTAAGTGCTTTGCGATATCGGTCTAGCGAGTGTTAGCTCCTTATTTTGATGTGACCTTGGGCGATGATCTCATGTGACCACGCGATTGCAGGTGCATCCAAAGGCAGTTTGATGGAAACCTACTTTTCACCCCACAATTCACTACAGAGCTCCACGTGTCCTTTCTCCAAAACCGTGGTTTCGATTGCAGGCCGACTTCAACATTTTAAATTTCGCGCACCTTGAATCCCCACAATGTGATGGGACTGTCGATCTCACGATCTTGACAGTGCTCCTGAATGGACGGTTCAGATCTATCCTCTCAAGTTTGTGGATCAGATCTAGCCTTCCTAAATAAACGGTTGTGATTTACTTCGTGATCCGAGATCCGGGAATTGAAATCTCAAACCCTGCTTTTCTCTATACGCCAATCTTTCGGAGTCGATGATCTGTGGACACCTGTTCTTTTCAATTGACGATCAGGATCTCCTCCATGATTCCGGCCTTTGGGACTTTCAATTCTCAAACTCTCATTTCTTTCGTACGTTAATCTTTCGGCATTGATGATCCACTGACGTGTGTCCCTCTCGAATTAACGGTCGAGATCTTCTTTGGATCTTCGGGCTTCGAAGATTTCAACTCTCAATTTTAACTTTATCTTTATCACCTTTTTCCAGAGTTGACAATCCATTGACATGTGTCCCTCTCGGATCAATGGTCGAGATATTATTTGGGTCTCCAGACTTCAGAGATTTCAAATCTCAACATCGCTTCCTTCACTTTCTCCTGGAGTGTTTTTCCCGAACTACATAGATTTCTTCCACACGTCCTTCTGAAAACCGACAGCATAGATCTTCTTCGGCCCTCGGGTCTTCGGCGATCTCGTTTCATTCCCAACCACAAAATTCCGAAGTGATTCTCTCTGGAGTTGTGGAGTGTGCACCACCTGTCAGTCTTGACAATGGATAGTCCATGCTTACTTCAGGACTTTGGGAATTGGAAAAGTCGTTGCTCCATTTTCCTCCAGAGTGATCACCTGCTGAGTAAGTCATAAGTGGTGGAGACAACTTGTTGTCGGTTAATACTTCCACTTACACTATCCTTCCATGGTAGTAGATCGATGGTCGAGAATTCTCCTGAAGTGATCTTCAGATCGAACGTTTCGTGTCCACTTCGGGACTTTGGCATTTGGGACTTCAGGACTTCAGGACTTTGGGAAAGTGCTAGTGGTAAAAATCCTGAAGTAAAACTCCCACAGTGGCATAACTTACTTACGTCACTTGATGGCATGTCATGAGCCAAGTAGCTTCCACGTGTCACTCAGATTCGTGATTTTCATGTACCTGAAATGTTGATTCAACTTGACACTTGTCATTGTCTGATTGCGCCATGTGTCCTTGCTAACATATTCTGCTGACATGGTCTACCAACATGGTTCTCTCTCATCTAACGGTCATCGTAAATTCTCCAGATCTGATGGTTGATGGAGATTCAGATAATCAAATTCTTGAACCTTGTGCCTCGCTTATCCTATCCTTCACTTGATTTGATTGGACAGTTGTTGGTCATCTGGATAGTTGATCCAACAACCATTGTCACTCTCTCTCCTGAGCTTCTGATCTCTCTGAATTAGAAGGTTTTCTAAGTTTTCAAGGGTCTCGACCTTTGCTCCTTCTATGAGTCATGATGACTTTGGGTTTTGTCTGCGCTTATGAAAAATTCTATCTCTCCTAAGATTTTGCAATGAAGTTAACCTTGGCTCTGGCACACACTTACGCTCTGCGTGCAAATCTACGTTATTCCTCCTAAGCTTGATTCCTTCTACAAACTCACGGATTCTAAGGAATCCTGTGCACGCTCCTTGATGCCTTCATGATAACCTCTAGCTATCTGGAAACTCCAACTCTCTGCCCTGTGCTCATCCTTCTGAGCTTGTAGACAGAAATTTCTCATGGTCTCGTCATTCCCGATGCTATCATTGTTGCTTTATTGTTTTTCATCATTGCTGCCAATATGCCATCGTCGGTGTTGTTCTTACCATTAATGACAAGCACACTTTGCATGTAAACATGCCATCGTTGTTGTTGTTCTTGCCATCAATGACAAGCACACTCTTCCTGTAAACATGCCAATAAACACAACCTAGAGGTAGAGGAAGAGGTTTTAAAGGATGAGGTAAAGCAGGGACTGCTAAAGGCAGTGAAAAGGAAGAAGAATTTTCCAGTGTTCAAGGTATCCGAGGAGGAAATCGAGTTGGTAGAGGCAGAGGATTCGGAAGAGGAAAGGGAATATATGTAACCACTTGTTATCACTATGGTATAAAGGGACACAAGAAGTTTGAATGTAGAGAAAGGAAAAGTTCAAGGAGAAGAGGTGAAGCACGGGCACAAGTCACACAGGCTGACAAAGATTCAGTAGTTGGGGAAAATGTGACTATTCTTTAGCAAAAACATGGTGAGAATTTGTTGTTCTGAAGAGTGTTGCTTAAATCTGAACAAAAATATGTAAAGGAAATAGAAAAACAAAAGAAAGTTTTTAAAACAAAATGTAAGGTTTGTTACATGTCAAAATTACTCACTTTGATAGTGTCGCAAGTGTCGTCATTACAAGTGTCGCAAGTGTCGCATTTTGCTCACAAGGTCACAAGTGTCGCATCTTTCTCACAAGTGTCGCAAGCATCAAACAAAGCATGCTGGCATGATGCCTATGTCGTGCCTATAACGACATGAGAAAGACACTTGAAACACCTCACACATTTGATTTGGAAGAGGAGAAATGAGTCAGCAGGCTTGCAAACCTTTTGCCATCTGAAAGCACCTCAAAAACTGAGTTTTTGGAGGGGGAGCGCTCCCTCTTACACTATCTTGGGGCGTCGTCACTCCCCCTTACACTGTCAGGGAGCGTTATAATGCTCCCCTGGCTCTTTTGAGGGAGCGCTATAGATTTTGGAGCGCTGGTGCTTCCCTTAACCTTTTCAAGGAGCGCTATAACACTCTGATGGCCCTTTTGAGGGAGCGCTACCTATTCTGGGAAGTTGTTAAGCTGTTGAGATGAATGGGGGAAGAATCCTTTCATTCTTGGGAGGCAGTTGGATTCAAATCCCTAGTCCAACCATGATCCTAGGGAAGATCCTCAACTGAAGGAGGCAAATCCTCAAATTCCCCAAGGATATCTCAAGTGGTTAAAGCCTCTCCAAGGATATATAAGCAAGCTTTCTAATGGTGAAAGAGAAGGAAAAAAGGGGACTTACACCAAACTTATGATCTCATAAGTGGTGCTGGAGTTGATTGGGGAAGAACTGAAGATATGAAACTTATGATCTTGGAGGAAACTTACAGTCAGCCAAAGGAGAGTGATCAGTGAAGTTGTTGTTATCCAGGTTGTGGATCTTTCGAGCAAGGGTTAGACGAAAGGGACTTGACGAAGCTGTCGCATTCGCATCTACGATTGTAAGTACTGTTGTCGTTATTCTCATTAATATGACACGCTTGGCCTGTTTCTTTCTAGTTTGTGTCTGATGTTACATGAACTTATCATTAATTGATAGATCTATTTTCAAGCTAATATCAATAGAGTAGGAAGTAGTCGTATCTTGTTTGTCTGCAGAACTCAACGAGGAGCAAAGGATCGGAGCGCAACTCAGAGCGTGCAAGGACAAACATCGATAAAGAGGTACTTCTGTTATCCTTCCTTCTCATGTATTAGTTTAGATAGATTTGAAAGGAAGTCAGTGTCCACCTTAAGCATTTTTCTATCTAGGGTTAAGGTCAAGCTCTTAGAGGCGATCTACCTGTCCGCAGGGAGATTTTCCTACAACAAGGTTCAAGGAAAATGTTGTAACATGATTATAGATGGAGGAAGTACAAAAAAGTTGGTATCCATTGAAGTCATGAACAAACTGAACATGACAAGGTTGAACCATCTGAACCCTTACCGTGTTTCTTGGTTGAACAAGGGACAGTAGGTGACTGTGACTGAGAAATATTTATTGAATTTTCAAAAAGGGAGTTTTCGGGAGCAGGTGTTATGTGATGTGATTGAGATGGATGTGTGTCACATATTGTTGGGAAGACCATGGTTGTTTGATCGACAAGTTCACCATGATGGTAAGGAGAACACATATGAGTTCAAGAAAGATGGATAGCGTTATAAATTAACACCAATGTTGGAGGATACAATAGCAGCAACAAGAAATTGTGTTGATATAAACATGAGTAGAAGTAGGATCATGTTATGTTCTGCTAAGGAATTCTTACAAGAAGAAAGAAAATCAGAATTTTGTTTAGCATTAATTTCGAAAGAAGTGAAAAGTGTAGAGGAGCCAAATGTTGTACCTACAGAAATAAAGTCGTTTGGATGAATTTAAGGAGATTATTGCTAATGATCTGCCAAAAGGATTGCCTCCAGTGAGAAGTACTTCTCATCAAATTGATTTAATACCTGGATCAAGTTTACCTAATAAAGCACCTTACAAGATGACTTGAACAGAGAGTGAAGAAGTGAATCGGAAAGTGCAGGAACTGCTTGACCGAGGGTTAATTCGTTAGATTTTGAGTCTCTGTACAATACCAGTAGTATTGACTCCAAAGAAAATAGGGGAATGGTGAATGTGTACTTGTTGGCAAAGGGGCAGACCCATGGTTCAATGATACAAAAGCGCAGCAACAAAACCCTAACTATTGGCCCTTTCGGTGACACCTACGAAGCAGATGAAGTCTCACCCGAGGTAGAGGTAGGGGTGGTTGAAAGACTTAGGTGTTTGCAACCTTAGTCAGGACACAGGTTTGTGACTATAACACTTAATAGAGCACTTAGCACCATTAGTTCATCATTATCTAACCAATATCTACTCTGCAGAGAAAACATAGCATCATAGCATCCACCATGATCTAATGTATATAAGCACTTAGAAAAGGAATTAGATCAGATCTAACAGATTCAAGCACTAAGAAAGTTCACAGATGTCAAATCTAGCATCCAGATTCATCATAAGCACAAAGAGTAAGAAGATCTATCTAACTATATCAAATCACTTAGAAAATAACACATAAACACATCATAACATCGCACAGAGAAGAATAACACAGTGTTTACGTGGTTCACCCCCACCCTGGGGCTACGTCCACCAACTCTTCTTCTTTATTAGATTCAATCAGTCATCTACATGCACAGAGCCAAAAACCCTTACTCCACATAAGGCAGGAGATCTGCGCAGCTCGCTAGATCCTCCTTCCTTGCGTTACAGCACAAAGCCCTCCACAGTCTCTTACAATGACTTGCACTTGGCTCTGCAAGTCTCACACAGTACACACAAATCCTTAGACTTCTTTATCACACAAATCCCACTCTTAGCACTTATCCAACTTGCACAACACTTGCACACTATTCCACTACTTCTTACATTGCCTAGCCTTCTATTTATACATACAAAATAGGCCTAAACATGGGTAAACCCATGGGTCGACATCCCATTCCCGTTACATATTCCCAAATCCCAAAAAGGACCCAAAAAGGGGCCAAGATCCTGTGATCTCTTATTTTTCTTGCGCTCCGTATTCGACAGGCTGTCGAAGTCCCAAAATAGGTCAACTTGACCAAGGATCTCCCAAAACTTGGTATAGGCCCAACAGGCACCCAACACTCACCTATGACTCGTCCTGACTCACTCTAGTATGACTAGTTCTGCTTCGAATGCCTCGAGCTTGGCTCGAGCTACTTCAACTTGTTGTTATGCTATGGCCTCCTTTTCAATGAACTCGTGGATGACTCCATCGTTGATAGGTCCCTCTATATGTTGTTATGTTGTAGTGACAACCTTCTCTAGTTCTGCTCCTTGGCCTTCTACCTCTGTAAATAATTGATAGACCTTATCTTGCACAAGTTGGAGTTTCTGGGTTATCTCCATAACTCTTCTCTGGATGGTATGGATTTTTTTTTGTGCAGTGCGTTGGTCTTGTGAGCGCTTCATTCTTTCCACGGCTGACAGGGAATTTAGTTGCGCTTGTATATTTTCGGCTTGGTACTTCGCCTCTTGGAGCTGCGACTCCAGTGCTCTTAATTTTGGACTCTCAGCAAGTCGCTCATATGTTAGGTCACTGTGATCAGTGATCTCCTTACATTCTAGGGTAAGAGCCTTGATCTGTTCAACTACGCTCCCAGCAGTTGCTTCTCTTTGGTCCCTTACATCTTGTGGGGTCTCGGGTACTGCGCGTAGCTCCAAATCTGTTATGCATTGTTGTAGTTGTTGGATCACTTCTTCAAGTTGCGCTACTTGTTGTGGAACTCACTCTTCGGCCTTTACTTCTATGACTATCACAAAGAGAAGTGATTTGTTGACCACTTCCTTTACTTTGAGTTTCTCTACGAGCAATTGTTCCTTTTCTTGTTGTATCTGGGCTTTTTCTTCATCAAACTTTTCTTGGAGAGCAAGCTTTTCCTGTTCTACAACACTTAGTTTCTCTACAAGGACTTCTTGTACTTGTGCCAAAGCCTGGGTGGCTTGCTCTTTTTATTCTTGCGCTCATTGAAGATGAGCTTCGACTGTATCAGCTAGGCGATGGAGTTGAGTTGGCTCATCTCCCAATTCTGGTTCTCCTGTCATAGTGGAGATTACGCGGCTGAACTGTAGGGCATGTTGTACCCCTCGGAGTTCAGTCTCAATTTGATCATACATATCCTCTTGCTTTGATTCTTGTTTCTATGCTATTTCCAGTGAAGCACCATTCAGGGCTGCTATGAGGAAGTCGAAGTCATCAGAGGTGAGGATGGTCTACATCTTGGTCATGGTGGCCTTTGATTTCTTCTGGGAGGAAATTTTTGGAGGAAACCCTTTCCTCTTCTTCAGAGGATCAACATCGTCACCCTGTTATTGTTAAACCTCTTTTTCATTCAACTCTTCACCATCATCTCCTTGCTCTGGTGAGATGGAAGCAGTCTTCACAGATGCACTGTCTAAATCCTGAACCTCTTCAGTCTTCTTTGTCCTGCTAGGTCCGGGTGTATCCTACGCAGTTTTCGGGTTGTCGATGTCCTGATATCTCCGTAGGGTTTTCTGGAATGAGGAGGTCCACCAACCAATCCTTGGTGATCTCCTCCAAGCCCTCCTCCATTAGCTTATAGTAGGACTGAATTTGTTCCTTGTGTTCATCAGCTCGGGCTATGATGTAAATAAAATGTTGGTCTGGGCTGAAATTCATCAAGGGCCTGAACCGGTGTAGAGTGTTTGGAGTGATGTGAGGCTCGAACTGGATGGTTGTCTTTAGCTAGTTGTAATATGTATGAAAAATAGCATTGGACTGCCTCAGTTTATTCATATCGCTTGAGTACGAAGGTGTATTGAACTTCGTGGCCAATGGTTCGAAAGGCTCAATGTCCGGGAAGGTCGCACCTTCCAGCATCTTCCTGGCAATAAAAGCAATCAGGATCAATATCAAGCTAAAATGAAATTCGTACCCTTGGTCCTGGGCTTCTCTGCAGTCAAGTTCAAATTGGTTCACCAGATACTTCACCCAGTTCATCTGAATTCCTTCTGCGCACTTCCCTGTAAGGTTGACTACAAAACCGGTGACTTGGGTAGGTCGGTTCTTCCATACTAACTTCCCTGTGATAAACTAACAAGCAAGGTGCACTGCGCCACTCTGAATAGAAGCTACTTTGTAACCTCATGTTCCCTTCTTGACATCGCCATAAGTGTCCTTGATCCACTGTGCTAGAGTGCAATCCATGGCTTTTCCAGGGTAAAACTCCTGTGGATCAGGTCCTTGCATGCTCAACCCCGTGATCCAGTTGATCAGCTTCGGATCAACTGTTATACAGTGGTTTAGCCACAAATAACCTCCATGGTAACAAGACAGCAGTAGCTTGACACATGCATTCACCTCTTGGTGTCATCCAAAGTGAGGAATCTTCATGACATTGAGCAGGGTGGACTGCGTGAGGTTATGGGTCCACGACTGAGGGATTATCTTCGAATTCTTCCCCTTAGTCTGGGTCAGGTACTTATGTGGGGTGAGAATGTTGTAAACTTTGTGATATTTGAGGTTGAAGTCACTGAACTTCAACGTCGCAATCTTATCTTGGTCTGCTCGAAATGCACGTATCCCCTTCGGGAGGTACGCAGTGACCAAAGTGTAGTCGAAATCTCTGGGCACGCTATCTTGATTTATTGTGCCGCTCAAAGGTGGTAGATAGGTGGGTAATACGGTCGGGATCAATTTAGAATTTTCTAGATCATCCCTATGCTTGGTTCACTTTTCATCAGATGGTCGGGATGGTGCGGCTCCGCGAGCAGTGGATGGAGAGGCTGGCAATCCTCTTGTCGATGATTCTTGTACACCTGTAGACATCGACATGACTCTCTCAGTCATGAGGTCGATCATAACTTCTTCAACAATTTTCTCGGCAACGCTCAACTCGTCTGACATACACACTTGGGGTTAACAATCTCGGGTTCAGTGAATAACTTAGACACTGTAATAGGATAGACAGCAAGATTGCGATGATCACTGTATAAAATCAACTTAGTCTACAGGCTCAAATTCTCCGTTGGAAAAAGTGTTCTTGGTACGTGGCGTGATGGGATAAATAGGTACCTCGGCAACGGGTCACTTGCAACGAGTATGAAGCCTTCATTAACTTGGTTCTGTCTGTTATGGCGTGGTCCCAATGATTGGATGGAGAGTTGTCTGTCCATAAATGTCTTTCTACCCATTCAGAGTGTTGATCTAATGGTTATAATGGCCAACATCTATATTTCTGAGAGATTCATGTCTATGTCTACAGGTGTACAAGCATCATTGACAAGAGGACTGAGAGAGGTTGGCAGTCCTCTTGTCAACGATGCTTGTAAACCTGTAGACATCGACATGACTCTCTTAGTCATGAGGTCGATCATAACTTCTTCAACAATTTTCTCGGCAGCGCTCAACTCGTCTGACATACACACTCGGGGTTAACAAACTCGGGTTCGGGGAATAACTTAGACATTGTAATAGGATAGACAACACGATTGCAATGATCACTGTATAAAATCAACTTAGTCTGCGGGCTCAAATTCTCAGTTGGCAAAAGTGTTCTCGGTACGTGGCGCGATGGGATAATTAGGTAAGTCGGAAACGGGTCACTTGCAACGAGTATAAAGCCTTCATTAACTCGGTTCTATCCGTTATTGCATGGTCCCAACGATGGGATGGAGAGTTGTCTATCCATAAATGTCTTTCTACCCATTCGAAGTGTTGGTTTAATGGTTATAATGGCCCCAATAGCTATATTTCTTCACTATGGAAAAGCGCCATGCGTCGTTGTTCTGATATCCTGGCAAAATTCCAATTTTGCAAATTTTCCTTCTGTGAGGTCCCCTCTAGACCCTTCTGCAACTTGTAGATCTTAGCTCTCTTTTTACTTAGCTTTCTAGCCTTCTTCCCAGTGAGTTTCGTCTCGGTGTGCCCTTTTTCCATTCTGATCCTTAGCTTCTTTTGGCATAGTTACTTTGYGTTGTTGATATTMCTTCCTAAGATTCAAGGGTACCCCTTCTTCTTCATCTGGAATAGGTACTTCAATATTCAGTGATTCTTCTAGTGTTCTTGCAACTTCAACATCCAGGTTTCTGGTGTTAAATGGATTTGATTTGTTCTTTTGTTCTTCAATCAAGTGTGCGATTGTTCTAGTCGTGAATTCTTTTAACTCTTGATTCTTCTGCTCTAAAACGTCTTCTTCTTCTTGCCTTCTGTCCTGATCTCTTTCAATCCAAGGTTTTCCTAGTAGCATGGTAAATGGGGTGTTGTTCTCATTGAATTTAACAATCTCAAAATCTTCCTCTGTCGAAGTTCCATTGGAATTCATAAGTATCTGAGTGAGATTTCCACATAGGTTTATCAACTTTCCTTTGAATAGTCCTATTCCTCCTAGTGAAGGAATCATAGTAGGCTTCACTATATCTTCCCATGTTCTCTTTGTCATGATATTCACCTGTGTTTCCTCATATAGAACACAGTCAATGTCGAAATCTCCTAGTCTTGCTTCAAGGCATTCTTTTTCTGTGAAGATCCCTGATAATCTGACATGTCGGTGAGCATTCAGGGTTTCTCTTATCTGTAGCAATACTTTCTTTGATTCTTCCTAGAATTCTGTCATAATCTTAGTTTCTAGATCTGCCTTAGGGTTTTCTTGTCTCATGTTCATTTTTTCAACCTTAGCAATCATTCTAGGGAAATCCAAAACTTTATGGTCCATAGCTTTACAACAAAGACAACTAGGTCTTCTCCCAGGGCATTCCTTGGCAAGATACCCTAGTCTTCTGCAACTGTAACAGAGGGTTAATCCTCTCTTTCTTTTAAATGATCCCCAGCATTTCCTGTACTGTGCACTAGGATCATGGTAGCTAACCTGCAAACATTTCTTTCTAGGATCCTGCATACACTTATTAGTCCAAACATTCCTTCTATACATAGGTATAACATATTTTTCGCTATTCTTATCATATCAAATCTTATTTCATCTATTAATACCCTAGTTTTCAAGCTAGGACAGAATCTATCAAACATACCTAGATTCATACTTTTGAAACAAAAATTTCCACTAATATTACTTCTACGAAGCACAAAGCTTTTAGATCTAGAACTTTTCAATATTCTTACCTTTATCAGAGCACAGAGCTTTCAGATCTTACCTATTTTAATCAAAAAGTATCACTTTTACCTTTCTTAGAGCACAAAGCTTCTGGATATTACCTCTTGTCTTCATATCAGACTTCTTTTCCTTAGCACAGAGCTTGCCAAACTAGTAGAGTACTGCGCACTAGAGCAACAGATCTACACACAGAGCTTTCACAATTTCAGGTCAGATATTTACACAAAGCTTCTTCTTCCTCAGTTCCCAGCAATCACAATTTCAGGTCCTAGCAACGAAACCATTTGTTGGCACAGGGGCAGACCCAGGGCTCAACGCTACAACAGTGCACCAACAAAACCCTAACTACCGGCCCTTTCAGCGACACCTATGAAGCAGATGAAGTCTCACCCGAGGTAGAGGTAGGGGTGGTTGCAGGACTCAAGTGTCTACAACCTTAGCTGGGACACAAATTTGTGATTATAACACTTAATAGAGCACTTAGCACCGCTATTTCATCATTAGCTAACCAATATCTACTTCGCAAAGAAAACAGAGCATCGTAGCATCCACCCTAATCTAATGTATATACGCACTTAGCAAAGGAATTAGATTGGATATAGTAGATTCAAACACTAAGAAAGTTCACAGATGTCAGATCTAGCATCAAGATTCATCATAAGCACAAAGCATAAGCAGATCTATCTATCTAATATCAAATCACTTAGCAAATAACACATAAACACATCAGAACATCGCAAGAAGCATAATAACACAGTATTTACGTGGTTCACCCCCACCCTGGGGCTACGTCCACCAACTCTTCTTCTTTATTAGCTTCAATCAATCATCTACATGCACAAAGCCAAAAAACCTTACTCCGCATAAGACAGGAGATTTATGCAGCTCGCTAGATCCTCCTTCCTGGCATTACAGCACAAATCCCTCCACGGTCTCTTACAATGACTTGCACTTGGCTCTGCAAGTCTCACACAGTATGCACAAAGCCTTACACTTCTTGATCACACAGATCCCACTCTTAGCACTTAGCCAACTTGCACAACACTTGCACACTATTCCACTATTTCTTACATTGCCTAGCCTTCTATTTATACATACAAAATAGGCCTAAACATGTGTAAACCCATGGGCCTACATCCCATTCCCATTACATATTCCCAAATCCCAAAAAGGACCCAAAAAGGGGCCAAGATCCCGAGATCTATGCTTTGTCTTGCACTCCGTCTTCGATAGGCTGTCAAAGTCCCAAAATAGGTCAACTTGACCAAGGATCTTCCAAAACTTGATCAAGGGCCAACAATATTGATTTGCGTGCTATAAACAAGATCACTATCAAGTATCAGTTTCCATTGCCCATAATGGATGACCTTATGGATTTCCTGAGCGGTTCAGAATAATTTTCAAAAATTGATTTGAAGAGTGGTTATCACCAGATTCAGATCAGAGAAGGTGGTGAATGGAAGACAACATTCAAGACAAAATATGGACTATTTTAATGGTAAGTGATGTCGTTCGGCTTAACTAATGCACCAAGCACATTCATCAGATTGATGAACGAAGTCTTGAATCCATTTTTCGGTAAGTTCATGGTTGTATATTTGGATGATATACTGATTTTTAGTAGAAATGGAATAGAGCATGTTCAACAAGTGAGAGCAGTGTTACAGTGCTTAAAAGAAGAGAAACTATTGATAAACCTGAAAAAAGTGTACATTCATGCAATGAGAGTTAGTGTACCTGGGTTTTGTGGTTTCAAAGGAAGGACTAAAAATGGATCCTGAGAAATTGAAGGCAATCCTTGAATGGCCAACACCAAGATGCACATTCGATGTGAGGAGTTTCCATGGATTGCCAGGATTTTACTAGAAATTCATTAGAAACTATAGCCAAATATGTGCGCCTCTTACAAAATGTATCAAGAAGGGAGTGTTTCAGTGGACTGCAGCGGTAGGGAATTCATTGGAAGAATTGAAGAAGAGAGTAACAGTACAGTCAGTATTAGCATTACCATATTTTAATAAAGTGTTTCACATTGATTTTGACGCTAGTGGAACAACAATTGGAGCAGCTCTAAGTGAAGAAGGCAGACCCATTCCATTTTTCAGCAAGGATTTGAATGAGTCCAGAAAGAAGTATTTTGTTTATGATCAAGAATTTTATGTTATTGTGCGAGGTTTGAAGAAATGGTGACATTATCTACTACCGAAGGAGTTTGTCTTGTTCACGGATCACAAAGATCTGAAGTACATTAACATCCAAGGTAAGTTAAATCAAAAGCATACTAAATGGGTAGAATTCTTGCAAAGTTATTCTTTTGTGATGAAACACATGTCCGAGAAGTCAAATAAGGTAGTTGATGCATTAATTCAGAGGATAACATTACTCAATACTATGTCGGTAGAAGTGGTAAGATTGAATTGTCTAAAGACATTGTATGAAGAAGATGCAAATTTCTCAGAAGCTTGGAAGGCATGTAAGGAGCCTTGGAGTTTAGATAGAACACCATATCTGGACTACCATATCCAGGAGGGGTTTTTGTTTAAAAATCAGTAGTTGTGTATTCCCATAAGTTCCATACGGTTGAATCTCATTAAATAATTTCATAGTGGTGGTTTAGGAGGACATTTTGGCGTTGATAAAATTGTGGCCTTGGTAAAGGAGAGGTACTTTTGGCCCAGCTTTAATAAGGATGTTCAAAAGTTTGTTGAAGGTTGCAGGATCTGCCAACTAGCCAAAGGAAAAAGTCAGAACATGAGACTCTATACTCCTTTACACGTACCCAAAGGACCTTGGAAGGATGTTAGTATGGATTTTGTCTTAGGATTGCCTAGAACTCGAAGAAAGCATGATTCAACAATGGTAGTGGTGGATATATTTTTGAAAATGGCACACTTCATAGCATGTAAGAAGACTAGTGATGGTATTGAAGTAGCGGCATTGTTTTTCAAAGAAGTGGTCAGATTGCATGGTTTTCCATGGAGTATTACTTCATATCATGATACCAGATTTCTTGGCCATTTTTGGAGGACACTTTGGGAAAATTTAGGCTTAGATTTGTTGTATAGTTCAGCATATCATCCTCAAATGGACGATCAAACAGAAGTAGTGAATAGGAGTCTAGGAAATTTGTTGAGAAGTTTAAGTGGAGAGATTCGTAGTCGATGGGATTTGGCATTGGCCCAAGATAAATTCGCATATAATGATTTGGTGAATATATCTATGGGAAAGAGTTCGTTTATGGACGGTCACCAAAAGGTGCGGTAGATTTGGTTGCATTGTTGGATTTGGAAGGCAAGAAGAATGTTGATGCAGATGATTTTGTGGACAGTATGCATGAATTACAAGAATAGGTAAAGAAGAAATTGCAGACCAGTAATGATAGTTATAAGAAAAGAGCAGATCAACATAGAAGACAAAGGTCTTCCAAGAGGGTGAGTTGGTCATGGCTTACTTGAGGAAGGAGCAATTTCCTCGAGGCACATATAATAAACTCAAGTACAAGAAGATAGGTCCATGTCGAATTCTGAAAAAGATCTCTGATAATGCTTATCAACTAGAACTTCCAAGGAAATTTGACATATCTACTACATTCAATGTTGTTGACCTCTGTGAGTTTCATGAAGGGGATGGGAGAAAAGATGAAGGTACCCTCAGCAAATAAGAAAAACATATACCAATTAAGTCTAAGGAGCATATTGAAGAAATTCTTGCTACCCAAATTGGTTAGAAGACTCGTTGGAAGGAGTACATGGAATATTTGATCAAGTGGAAGAATCGAGGAGTAGAAGATGCATCGTGGGTGACTGAAGACCAGTTAGCACGTGTGAAAAACTCTTCACTTCAGCAATGATCTGCACATGAGTTGGAGCTCATTATTTTCTTACCAGGGGTGTCTGATGCAAGATCATCCTTGGGCTCGAGCAATCTACATCACCCAAAAATATTTCCATCCTGCAAATAGGAAATAAGTTGAATAAGGACTACGTTAGTGGTCCATTTTATTTAGTCAATTTGTTGTAAATTTGAACTGTTGATTACTCTTGCAGCTACTCTTGCTAAACACGTGTTGAAACTCGTGCTGAAAAGCGTGTTGAAACACGTGTTAAAACTCGTGCTGAAACATGTGTTGAAACTGCCATGAATAGAGAAATTTTACAAGTGTCATGTTGAAACACATCTTGAAACTCGCGTACATAATGAAATTTTACTTGTGTCACGATATTTCTTTATTTGCAACAATGTGGTTGTACACATTTGATTTTTCCACGCTGGTATGCATTCATGATGAGTCACAGCTACCATTAAAAAAAGAAAAACTCGCGGCTAAAGGACAAACATGACCCGAGGCCAAAAGGAAGTTGAAGAAATCTGGAAGACAGAGACACGGTTTGAGTAACAACTTGTTCTTTGAGGGAAGGAAAATCGTTTCAAAGCCAAGGAGGAGTTTTAAAAAGAAATGGAGCACGATTTTGAAGGGGGGTGGTGAACCACGAAGCAAGGAAATCGTAGAAGGTGGACTAGAGAGAAGATTCCAGGTTAGGTGAGAACACAAGAAGGGTGAAACGGAATCTTAACCCATACACGCATACCATTACCCTCTAGACGATTTTGTAGTGGTTTTCAGCCACACGATCAGAAATTCATGGTTTTCTTTTAACCTAGGCTCGATGTAATGTAAATCTTGTATTTACTTTGAATCAATAAAAGAGTGGTGCTTCATTTCATGTTTTCCAGTGTTTTAGTTTCCAGTTTCCAGTGGAATTCCTCATTATTTGGAAAAAGTATTTATGTTTTGTTTTTCCACTGTGTAATCCTTAGCAGGGGGCGTGTTGTAATTGTGTGTGTTGCAGCCTGGTTACCTCTGAATTACTTATAGTTATGCTTTGAATGGTAATACATTTATTTTGAATACCAAAATGTAATCAACTCCATTATCATAAGTTATCTGTGTATTATTGTTTGGATATTTGTTTCTATTTTTATTTTGAGTAAATTATTTTTTGTGAATAATGATAATAATTTATTTGGTTTTATATTAAACCTTTTAAATATGTAATGGTTTTATATTAAACCTTTTAAATATGTAAAATCCTAGCTAGGAAATTGAATTTCATTTAGTTAGAACTTATATTGGCATTCATTTTTATTATATATGCATCCATGAGGATATATTGTAATTACTTTTGTGAAAAAAACTTTTGACTTTCAATTATTTCTTGGTGAATTTTTAAATTAATTTTCAAAATTTCACATTTTAATCTAAAAAATAATTATTTTAATTATATTATAAAATTATTTATTTATTATTTTATTGATTAAAAATATTGAAATTACAATTTTTACCTGGTTTTGGTATCTTATCTTAAACGTAAAAATGTCATGTAGTCTTTCATTATTACAATCAATTTATTTATTAAATTTATTGTAAAATTTAATAATAAAAATATATTTTTTAATTAAATATATAACTATTATCTAATATTTTAATCCAAAAATAACTATTATCTATCATTTTAATCCAAAAATAACTATTATCTATTATTTTAATGCAAAATTTTCATTTATATGTCCAATCAAACCGAATCAAAATCAACACTACTAAGAACTTCACGCTTCCAATTAGCTTTTCCATATTTCCTAAATCGTTTTCTTATTCTTTAATGGTTAGAGCCGATAGATAAGTCTTCAAAGTGACAATTAAGACCAATCCTCTAAAACCGTTATGTTAGTCAATTGTTTGAATTTTCTTGGATGACCACGTATGGTAATTTAGTAGTGTGTTTGAATTTTGTCACTGAATAAGATAAGGTTTTTATCTTGTATCTCACAATTAAGAAGGACACATTTTCAAATTCGAATTTCTATATATATTTTAAAGAAACACATTCTTTGCATTTAAATTTAATCAAAATGCATTATTGTTTATTATAATGTTTATAAATATTTGTAACTCTAATTTAATTTATTGATGATCAAAAAAATATAATAATAACCTAAAACATTGTGGAAATGTGTTTTTGTGTAAAGCACAACTAAACAATAGTGAGTGTATAATTCAATATTTCTTTTAAGAAAATTAACAATGAAATATTCAATGTTTATATTAATTGCTCAAAAGTATTTGTAAATTCTAACCAAAAACATATTGTAACAAGGTTGTATGGCAGCATGTAATTGTCATTATGTACTCAAATGTTAAGCGTGCATTCATTAGCCATAGCCACCTACCTGATATATGAGAGAGTTGTTGGCAATTAATCCTTAACCCATTCTCCGGACTATAAAAGAGCATATCGTCTTTCTATAAGAAGGACAGATTTCCTTTCTCCAATGGGGCATTGATTCATTGTGCCTCTACATGCCAAAAGGATAGGGCTATGTGCACAAAATCTCCATTTCTATGATGATTTTGGATTTTGGATTTTGAACAACCTGAAATTTTGGATTTTGTGTATACATTTTAAAATGCAGATTTTGCAAATTTTTGGCAAATTACATTATGATTTTTTTCGAGGTTAATTGCCAGATAATCCACAGTTGGTGTCATTTTTGTCATCGACGTTTCGAATCCGAATCGGGATTCATCATCATGACTAATCGTCAGTTACAAATTTGAAAATACATTATGATTGACGAATAATGAATCGAATTTAACTAACACAAGTTTCCTATAATAGAGTGGTTGGCATGCAAATGACTGACTAGTCAGTCGTAGAAGAAACAATATTACAGTTCTGTTGAGCACTCAACACAACCTAAAAAGCCTATGTCAATTTTTCACTTTTTGGGTACCACTTGATCTTTACACTATCTGATTCGATTTCATTTTGAGAAATGTTTGGCTTTGTTTCTTATCTTGACTCTCATTATCTTTTCACGTTTGTTTGAACTTATGAAACCCCATGACTTAAATAAGACTTAACGCCTGAATAAAGAATCAAAAGCCAAAAACACTTCACCCGACACACTCAAATTCAGCATCGGAAGGAATTCATAGAAGGAAAAGAGCCACTCAGGAAACATCAGTCGTCGAGTGTCGATCTCCATCTGCATCGGCAAAAGTAAGTTTTTGTTTGCGCCAAATTTTTGCATAAGGATATCATTGATGGTCGATTCCTCTTCGGCATCGGTAAAAGGCGAGGGGAATAGACGTTAACAAAGAAATACAAGATATCATCGATAGCTGATACCCGATGCACTTATCGGAATCAAGGAAGACCTAAAAGGAACGCAACGAACATTTTGACCACGCTAAAAAGTTTTCCCGATCATCAATCAGGACTTTTTCGAGGAAGCTAATCCGAAGAAAAACATGAGATAGGTTTATCGTCGATCGTCGACCCCCGATACCTTTTCGGCATCGGCAAACCTAGGTTTGTTTTAGAATGTGTAACTTGAAGAAAGTCCTGACTCTGATTAATACACATGAATTAGGTCAATGGTCTTCAACACCAGGTGTCTTTTCCTGATTAGAGAAACGTACGGTCTAGTTTTACCCTGAGTCATTCTTGGTTCCCTAGGTACAGGTCAAACCTCCGAGTCAGCCTTGCCACGACAGCATTGTACGATGAGATCAATTGGCATCGGAGCTTTTGCAAGGGACATCAATGAAAACGTTCATAGAGCATCCCCAATCCCCGATCCATCCACTAAGAAAGCAACACGATGGAACATTTTAGTGTTAGATACGGTTAGATTTCGTGCATTTAAGGGTCTAATTAATACCAAATCCTGCATTAGTTTCTACCTCGTGCACCAATCAACATGGTCATTTGAAATCACCGATAAACCACATCAGCTCCACACCTCCACCATCAACCAATGATGAATTTAAGTTACAGAGATTCGGTGGCAGATTTGTTTAAATTGCACTCATCACCCGAATTGAATGGTTGATGCGACACGGAAAGTTCTTCCTTGGTTTAAATTATCCTAAGCCATGGTAAGCGGAATCATTCTGCACACAAGGAAATTCAGAGCATCCAGAGAAGCGAGACGAGTAATTCGAAAGTTGCAGAGGTCCCATGAGTATCTAATAACCAGGTTTAGCAAGTTTTATGGGAATGTATCTAAGTCTAGATTTTACATGGTTACATTTCATATGTTTTTATCTGGTTTTATTCTTTACACAGTTTTTGAAGGTTTATTTCAATTGCAGGAACAATGCCACCAAGAAACCCAACCACTAGACAATCATCGAGGGCGTTGAAGCTGAAAGAACAAGAGGTAGGCGAAGGCTCCTCCCCAGGGGTTGCAAAACAATTGGAATATACGTCGAGACCGAAGCCTGTCATCAAAACATCAACGAAGAATGCTTTCATCCAAGTTTGGAGATACAGAGGCAAGCACAAGGTCCAAGACGGCACACCCGCATTGGGGAGAGCTCTTTAAGAAGATCAGTCGAGAGGAATACGTGGAATACATCCCTCACAGTGATCCAGATGTCAGAGCGCTCGACGACGAGGTGTTCCCGAACATATGACGGTCATACCTGCATATGGTGGCTAGCAGAACCCCTGTCTTTCCTTATGTCGAACTCCTGAAGTGGCTCATTGAACACACAAACACACAGAAATGTATGATCAACGATGACAATGGTGGGTGTGTCAGAATGTTCCTTTCGGTAGAGGTCTAGAAATACTACAAAATCTGAGACCCCGAGGAGAGATTGAATACAAATTTCATCGTTAAGTTCTATGAGCACCATGAGACCAGTCGAGTGATGGCCTCATGGTGGAGGGAAGACAATAAATACACCAATTGGAGCACTGGTTGGTACCAGACGACCAACTTAAGGGAGCCATACATCTACTTGATGGCTCTCATATGTTGATTATATGGAGAGAAGGGTTGCTCCAGATTTTCAGAGGCATGGATGCCCTTATCTTACACAGTGGCAATTTCTGGAAGTGGCTTCAACTGGGGAGCGATAATTTCTAAGCAACTAAGCATCTGCATACAATAGGCTCAGACGACGAAGGAAGGAGAGACACCATCCTTCTACATGGCCTCATATTTACTTGATGTCATGTGTGCTAGAAACATTTCCGTCGGCATGAACTTGAGCTGGCACGTCGCAGAGCTCCTGATCCACGTATATTTCATAATCTTATGGGAGAACAAGTACAATAAATCTTACTCCCTCATCTGCGATGAATTCATCGCACGTATTTAATTCATTCTTTTTAATAAAGAATGCCCGAGACTATCGGTTACGAGTAAAAATATGATATCAAAGGTAGGCCATTGGTACTTGGACGAGCGCGACACCTACATCAGGGTGTTCGGGGCCACTGGAGCACCACATCTCCTACCAGTGCATTTCCCTGACCAACTTGTAGTGGGAGAGATATGCTACCAGACCATCCTGCAAGGTTACAATGCCACCCTGGTCAAGGAGAAGAAGTG
>ML789944.1:41478-63797 GCA_009831015.1 Picea engelmannii
AAAAAAACACGATACATAAAATTTTAAATAGTCATTCAAAAATTAATTAAAAAAAATTAACATTTCATCATAAAATTGAAATATTAAAAATTTAGGGTAAATTATTATAATACAAATAACTACAAATAATCATCATCATCATATTAGATAGCATTCACTATTTTTTACTTCAAAGTCTAGAGGAACACGTGTTTTAGTTCAATTATACTTTGGAGTCTTATAAAATTGAAATATTAAAAATTTAGGGTAAATTATTATAATACAAATAACTACAAATAATCATCATCATCATATTAGATAGCATTCACTATTTTTTACTTCAAAGTCTAGAGGAACACGTGTTTTAGTTCAATTATACTTTGGAGTCTTATAGATAGGACTAATATGCCAATTTTTATTCATCGATTTATTTATTTTAAAAACTTTTTGAAAACTTCAATTTACACATGTGAGATTGTGAATAATTATTATTATTACTTTATTTTACTTTTAAACTATGCACAAGTAATGCATTATTATAAGTTTCAAATGTTTCATAATTAGCTTTGCTGCTAATTTTACTTGTTTTTCTTAGTTCAAAGCTTGTTTATAAAATAATATATTTAATGACCATTGGGAAAGAATCTATATGGGTTCCCTATACCAACCAAGTTGAAGTCTAATTGGGACTTCTCATTGAGGAGAACCATTACTATTGGAAATACATTTTCCCTATCAACAGACACCAACCAAAGAGTCCAAACACCCAAAGTAACTGCGAAAATTCCCAGTGAAGGATCAAGTTTCTCAGTTTTACAGTCTTAAGGTCAACCTCACGAGGATATTAATCCCCCTGCATTTTTAGAGAGGTGGTACTCCTCTTGTCCTTATGATTCCAAGAAAATAAAATGAAACAAAACAAAGTCTGAGAAGGACCAGACTTAATATTACATTCGCATTCAAGGAAAACAACACCTGAGATTTTGGGACTAGGTGTTTTAAAAGAAACTCATATGTACAATATCTACAATGTGAATAGATAATATGCATATAGAATATAGAAGACCAATATATCCATCACAACATTTAACAATACCATAAAGAGAGAGGACAGGAAATGAACCACAAAAAAAAAGAGGGCTTTAAAGTATATTTCAATAACGCACCAAAAATGTTATGATAGATAAAACATTTGGTAACTAGAGCTTCTGATCAAAGTCTTTGAGAATACAATAATGTAATATCACAAGTAGCTCTCTTGGAGTCTCAAAAATAATAATGAGTCTTTAAATACAAAGGTAAATGTCTTTAAAGAAAGTAAAATGCATTCACCCTTCAAAGAGGACTCGGATTGGCTCCCACAGACCATAAAATGAAAAGACATGTGATGGAGAAAAATCCCTTCTAGTTGCTTGTAGTTGTCTCCTTTATAGCTATATGTTGTGGTTGAGGTGGCATAACTACTCTAACTGTTTCTTGATTTTTTGGTTCACTAATTTTGATTAATGTCTTGTCTGGTCCTTTTAAAATATGCTTTCCATATTCTTGAAGTAGTTAGGGTTTGTCTTTCTAGAACTTTCCATGAATCCTGTTTGGAGTAAACCACGTTTAATTTTTTCTTGATTGAAGTCTCATTAATGACTTATGTCATTGAAATTCATGCCTCGAAGTAGGGCCCACTTGTTCCTTCAATACATATTATTTAATAAATTTTATTTTCAATTTTTCAAATTGACTGTCTTTAACAAAAGTGGATTTTGTTTTTATTTTTTGAGTAATATATTTGCCCTTTCAGCCATGGGAAACATTCCATATGAAATATTCATCATCTCGGCTTTTCGTTTTCCAACGAGTCATTTTCGGGAAGTTGAGGTTCCAAGCAGAATTATCGGTAAAACATAAAGATATGGTTGACTGTTCTTTTAAATTTTGAGAAATTATGGAAAATTTCAGCTCTCAATAAATGTCTTGTCATCTTCCTCGTTTAAATATCTTTCCAATGAGGTAAATTTTACGCAATTCTGACTCTTGTATCTCAAGATATGGCCTTCAAAAGATTAACACTTAGCAATTGTTGATCGATCTTCACTGAGCAATCTGGACCCTTGGTTCAAATTCGCCTTCCTCCTTTTCAAATTCGACTTTTTGTTTCAAAATCTGATCCCACATATATGGGAGTATGGGTATTTTAATGGTATATAATTAAAAGTGTGTTATACACTTAATGTGTGAAATAAGAAGACTATAGTGACTCGAGGATTTGAGCCCTTAGAAATTAATTAATTAATAAATATTTTAAATACTTAGTCAACTTCCACCTCATGCCCAGTCAATATGATGAGTCGGTAGTTCAAATGTCTTCATGTATCTTCACGTGATAGGTCAATAATATGCCACATGTCATATCTCCATTCATTGCCACGTGGCACAAGTTGTATGCTGCCATATATTTGTCATGTATCATCCCTCCATAGGTTGCCATATATTTTTCATGTATCATCCCTCCATAGGCTACCACGTGTCATGATGTAATTGGGTAGATAACGTGCCACATGGGTTAATTTGATTCGTTAATGAATTTTGGAAGAGACTTAAGGTAAATTGGTTAAGTGGGTGAGGAAGTGAACGAGAGAGTGGAAAGAGGGAGAGAGGGAGGAGAAATAAGAGAGGGAATGTGGATGCGGAGTGAGGGAGGAGAAATAAGAGAGGGARTGTGGATGCGGAGTGAGGGAGGAGGTTCGTAGGTCTRCATGGGGGAGTGAGGGAGATGTGTCATGATGTAATTGGGTAGATAACGTGCCACATGAGTTAATTTKATCCGTTAATGAATTTTGGAAGAGACTTAAGGTAAATTGGTTAAGTGGGTGAGGAAGTGAACGAGAGAGGGAGGAGAAATAAGAGAGGAAATGTGGATGCRGAGTGAGGGAGGAGGTCCGTAGGTCTGCATGGGGGAGTGAGGGGGATGAAGAAATGGTTAAGTATGGGAGAGGGAGTGAGGAAAAAGAGAGGGGGAAGAGAATGTGGATGTGGAGTGAGGGATGTGGGGTGAGGAAGGATAGGAGAGTATGTCTGCAGGTTCGCATGGAGAGGAGGAAAGGGGGGGAGTAAGGGGGGAAATGGTTAAGTGTGGGTGAGTGGGGAGTGTGGGTGAGGAAAATAAAAGGTAGAGAGGATGTGAGGTAGCTCTGCAAAAATAATTTAATTTAAAAATAAAGTATGGGATAGGGGAGAGTAAGAATCAAGAAAATGAGACTCGCTCAAGATTTAGTCTTAAGTGATAAGAAAGGAAACATGAAAAATAAGTGTGGTTCCATGAGTGAGTACAATTTCAAGAAAATTAGCGTGGTTCCAAAAATATCTTAGTTATGTTGCAAATCGAAAAAAGGCGTTTTTTTTTTTGTGGTTAGACAAAAACATGGATATCTTGAGCATACAAACTTGGATTTTGAATCCGAAAAATGTGTGACAAAGATCGAACTGAGGGCTGCACAATGAAATGATAATATTTCAAAATTTCCTTCTTCTAATATTGAATTTTTTGGTTATTCCACAAGAGGTAAATCTAGGTGATCAAATTTTTTGATCAACAATCACCCAAGTCTAGGTTTCTCTAGCTTGAGCCACTTATTAGTCTCTACTCCAATAGAAAGTCCTAGTTTTACTTTGAAAGGGAAACTCAAGGATAGTTTAGGTCCAACTTAAAATATAGACAATGCAATTAGAACCAAGGGATTATGATGATGGAGAAACTATATAAAAATTCTCGGCTAATACTCCTCTAGAGAATTCTCCAACATTTATGTGCTTTAATTAGTCTCTTGTGTGTGGTCCTCCCAACATAGTACTCTTATTTATACCATGAGAAGGTCTTTCACATCATTGAGGCTTAAGATCATGGTTTTACAAGTACACATACTCCATGATCTCCTCTTGGGAGCATGCATTTTGCAAACTAATTATTTTTTTTGGGGGGGGGGCATTTTGGAGGTGCTTGTGGGTTGCATGAAGGCAAATCATGAGCATCGTGCAAGTTGTTTGCATCAAATGGGCTAAAATATATATAAATAAAATGGATAAATGATGGAAGTATCATGGATAAATAGCCAACAGAGCATCAATGGTCAAGGGAAACCAAATATAGCTATAAAAGGTACCATTTGGGTGATTGGACTTCGTTGAGCTTCTAGGATCTCTTTGTGGGATACAAACTTTAATAAAATGATCCACTATGCCTTACCCTTGTTGAATTATGATAAGTGTAATCCAATTGTAGGATGTAGTTTTACCCATAAGCAAGATCTAGAGGGAGAGGTTATAATTTATGCAAAGGAGTTACTAGTTTCGAGAGAAAGCCCTATTGTAGGGAGTGGGTCTATTGGGAAAGGATTGGTAGACAATTCTATAGAGATTCAAAGTGGAAAGCACGTGGATCCAGTGAATAGTTACAACAATACTGTGAATTCAAATAGAGGATTAGGTTTTACCCGTAAGAAGCGGAAGAGGTGTATAAAAAAAAGGTGCCTCCATTAAAGCTTGTTTTAGGTGAAATTGTGCATATGAATGAGGTTGTGGGGATGGAAACTTAGATGCGTATGGGTAGGCTGCTTGGACAAAGATGGAGTGAAAACATATTAAGAGGATGGATGAAATATAAATGGGTTATCATTATTGTATGTGAGATAAAGCTATGTATTTTGCCCCAAGGTAGGTTCAATTTTCTATTTCGAACAACAAAAGATGTTGATGTCATTTTGGGTTCTCCATGGAAAGGGGTCTCCACCTCAATTTTTTTGAAGAAATGAACTTTAGCATTTGATGCTCGATCTAAGAGAATCGAATCTCTATCGATATGGGTGAATCTCTTAGGGATTCCGATGGGATTTTGGAATTCTAAGATATTCAAGAAAATAGGAAATGCTTTAGGAAGGCATATTAATTCAAAACTGAGATTCTCAAGGATTAAAAACCTGACAACGAAAAGGATTATAATGGGTCTAGATTCATGCGAAGGTTTAGATGCAAAGATAGTCTAGAGGGGAGATTGTTCTTTTGTCTAGTCCTTGGATTGTAGTGGGATCCCTTTTAGATGTTTCCAATGTCATAAATTGGTCATGTTGTAGTGGAATGTAGTAGTCCTCTTTCTAATAAGTCTTGGTTTTGTAAGGATAATGGTAGAAACGGCCTTTTAGATAGGGTTCAAATGCTAGTGGGTAATTTTGGAAAGGAAAGGTAGGTGACTTTGAGTCTAAAGTTGAGATGAAGGATCAAGGATGTACTCTTGTTTATTTTGTTTTGTGTGCATATCTGAAGAATCGAGCTTATGTAGCAACTCGTCTAAAGGATTTAGAAGATCTTGGTGTGCCTAGTGATATCTCTCAAAATGATGGAGTGATTGAGGACTCATGGTTATTGAAAGATACGACCGATGAGTCTATCTTAGATATCACTCCCTTAAATATATCTTTATCAGATGTAAAGGGTTTAGAGGCGGGTTTAGGGTCAATATGGGACTTTAAACTTCCAGGTCTTATTGGAAGGGGTTTTGGTTCGATGAAATATTTAGGGGGGTGGAAGTATTCTCAAATCCATGAACTACACCTTGTCAAAGTAGGAGTTGGGTTTGATTGTGAATATATATGATGTAGTAAGGAAAATAGAGGTATATATGGGGAAGCTCTTCCTTTTCATAGGGATGTTGATTGAGAAATAAAAGCACCAAGGTATAACTTGAGGAACAAGGAGGATGCCATTGGGATTGGTGGTGGTGAAATTGAAGGAGTCCTAGAAATGAATGTTGGAAAGGAAGGGAAAGATTGGGATAGGAATTATTTTCTATCGAACGATCGAGAAAGGCTATTAATGAGGTATCGATGGGTAATCAACCATCCATTGAGGGGGTTCTTAGAGAACCTACCCCTCTAGTTGTGGTGAAGTCATGATCATTTTATCCCTTATTTGCATAGGTTCAAGTAACTCCTCCAAAAAAATGTGCTCTTAGATGTTTGGTGAAAGTTAACAAACTTTTTTTCTCCTTCTACAAGAAACTATAGGAGATAGTGGGAAAATTGTAGATGATTTGATGAAATATTTTGTGGGACAAGATTTTTAATTTATTGATGCAAAAGGAAGATATGATGGAGTCATATATGGGTCGAAGACTAGGTTTTTATTTGTACCAATACATTGTCTATTGATTCAAATTTAGGGGTTGTTCTTTATGCTCAGGAGCTAGACATGGAATTGTCGGTCCTTGACATTATGGATCCTACTAGGATAGGGATTCTTACTGGGAGAATTTTCTCAATATGAAAATTATATCTCATGGGAATTTTATTATTGGAGGAGACATTAATTTCTCCTTTGGCATGGATGAAATTTGGGGGAAAAGTTCTCAAGCTAATCAATTGACAGAGTATTTTATTTAATGACTTGAGGCTCATGAGCTAATTGGTGTTGAATTGTTACATCTAAACCCAACATGGAAAAATATAACGGTTGGGGGAACATAATTACTAAAAGATTCGACATATTCCTCCTATTAGAAGGGTTTTTATAGGACACGTTGAGGGTTAGAAAATGGGTAGGATCGGGGTGGGGGTGTTAGAACATTTTACAGTCGTCTTAGAGATGGTTGAAGTTGGTAATAAAAACTTGAGCCCCTTCAAGTATAATCCTTCATGGATTGAGCATGAAGAATTTGTGAAGATGGTGAAGGAAAATTAGAGGCCTTTTGATGGAAATAGAAGGGAATTGGATGCCATACAATTTTCATAAAATTTAAAATTTATCAAGTAGTTGGCTATGGGACAGTCACATAAGAAGACTTTAAAATACACGCAAGAACTAAAACTATTGGAGTCTAACCTAGAGGAAATTTACAATTAGTATGTGGTGGGGATTCTAATAGATGATTGTAAATTGATGGTTAGTAAACTGGAACAAAGGAGAAGAAAAATTCTTGTTAATAAAGGCGTTGCCTGGAGACTGAAAAGTAGGGCCATGTGGCTTGCAAAAGGTGATGAAAACACAAGATTTTCTCACCAATTTGCAAACCATAGGAAAATTGTAAAGTCCATTTGGAAGATAAACAGAGGAAATGATGTAGAGTGTCAAGTTTTGAGGATATTTGCAAAGCTACAATGGAAAATTTTAGTAATATTTATAAATATGTATATAAGGCCACAATAGATAAGGTAGTCAAAATGACTTTCTTTTTTCCCAACATTGTCTCTTGTTAAAAATTATGATCTCAAATAGTTAACTTAGGACTTTAGTGAATAAAACATTAATGTAAAAGGACACTTGGAAACTCATGTGATCATGTGAGGTGTCCAAGTTAGGTTTAGTTAGTTTTAGATAACGATGTTTTTAGTTATTAATTTTTGGGATATTTAAATTCATTTGTTATTCTACATGGGGTGGATTTTTAGCCCTTACCCCTCATGTCTTATTGTTGTAATATTTATCCTTCATTAACAAAAGTTATGTGTATGAGGACACTTTTTCAAAGTGGTATCAGAGTTGCCATTGTTGGGATATGTTGACGAGTTAAATCTTGCATCTTCCATTGAAGAAGGTGAAGGATTTTTTAAGGATTCAGGCTATGGAATAGCAAAATTCTAATGGTGATTTTTTATGTCCTATTCTGATTTTTCGAGGGAAAAAACAAGAATTTATTTTCTACTCTGATTGGATTCAAGAGAACGTGTATATTGATCTTTATTTGTGTAGATGGATAACATTTTTGGTTGGATCTAGGAGCTCATTTCTAAATTTTAGTCTACATAAGAATGTGGTTGGCTTATTGAGATATATTGTGCATATCGGACACGACATCCATACCCCAACAAATTCTTCGGGACTCGGTATGATATCCCACTCCCCTCGATTGGCATAATGTGCTCTTAATAGTTTGAATGTATCAATTGTTTTCCAATAGAGTCCAGAAATATTTTTCCAAACAAATTCCACTTCATTAAATATCCTATACAAATTTGCAGTTGGAACTTCAGATTCCACAACCTTTGTCTTTCATTTTCACCCATTTTTGTATGAGAACATCGATGAATTATTTGGGTTTCTTGCTTTGAGTTTTAGTGAAGTTTGAAATAGAATGCATCGAGACTTTTGAAGAAGACGTGGCTTAAAGAAAGCGTATTGCTAAGAAGGATCAGTGGTTGGATCCAAGAGTAGTCTATGTGTGATTGAGCTATGTGGCTTTGAATTTGTTGTAGATACTACAAATCGAAGTGCTTAGTTGTGCCATGATACTGGAAATTAGTTTGATGATCACAATCCACATTTAAGAGATGCACTAGGACTCATTGGATTCCACCAAGAATTGCGAGACAAGTTCCAATTTTCAAATCAACGGTAGAAGGACCACACAATGATCGCACAATGAAGTCGCTTCCAAACTCGATGAAACCCTAACAAAGCATTACTAAAGAAACTTTATATGAGTGATTTATTGGTAGTTCACCGGAAAATTGTACTCAATATGCTTAATATGATTTTAGTGATTATGTATGTATCACTAAAATTTAAAAGGAAGTTAACATAAGTAAGGTTAGTTGGTAAAGCAAAGTGAGAACATATAAGATTAGTTGATAAAGTATTCCATCCATTTTGTGTTAAAGTATAATCACAGTTTCTATTAACATTATTAGTGTTGACTAGAGCACAATAAATCTGAATCAAACGCTTTTTTATGAGACTATATGTGGGTCAAGGACAAGCCCCTATAGATATCTTTTATTGCATGGTGTGTGGTGTAGCATGTGCACAATTTTCTTCTTTTTATGGTTCATTTCTTGATAGTGCAACAATCATGTAACATAATTATTGTCAATGTAAACAATCAATAAGGTGATATAAGGTGTCCATAACAATAATCAATAACGTGATATAAGGTGTCCATAACAACAATCAATAAGGTGATATAAGGTGTCCATAACAACAATCATTGTTCACAAACAATCTTGCAAATATTCATTGGTCAATGCATATTTTTGGTGTTATAAGGTGCATTGCATATTTTTGGTGTAATAAGGTGCATTTACTTTTGGCGATATAAGGTGTTTTTTTGTATTTTGGAGATATAAGGTGCATATTATTTTTCCATTTTTTGGTGATATAAGGTGTAACTACACTTGTAACTAAAAAATGTCTAAATTCATTGGTTTATTTAATGATTCTGATAAGTTGGGTGGTTCAAAGAACTATAAAGGATGAAGTCGACACATTCAAAGCACTCTCATTTATAATTAATCATGGAAAGAAATTTGTAATGAAAAACCCACAAAACCAACTGATGTTTCTCCATTAGCAAGATGGGAGTTGAAAGATGAAAAGGACTTAGCACTAATTCAAAGTATTGTTTCTGATGAAGTCTTTGTGCACATTGAAAATTGTAGTGATTCTTGGTCAGCTTGGAAAATAATTAAAGATTTATTTGATTCGCAAATTGAGGCTAAAAGAGTCGATCTTCAATTAAATTTATTGCAACAAAAATTAGTTGTTGGCGGAGATGTAATGAAATATATCTCAAGACTCAAAAATGTTAAGCAAGAGATTGCAAAGGCAAGTTTTGTTAACATTGAAGATAGTTTGATGGTTGCAATTTTGATCTCAGGTTTGCAAAAATCATACATGCATTTTTAAACATTGCAAATTATAGATAAGTTGGAGAATATAAATTTTGATAAACTTAGTGAGCTACTAACTATTCATGATAAAACTTTTGGTAAGACACAACAACCAGGAGAGGATGTATTGGTTGCAAGAACAAGMAAGAGCACTATTGAAAAAGGTGTTTCTTCTATCAAGGGAAATGAACATAAACATATKACATCTCAGTATTCAAATCAAGGTCATGGTCAAGGCTAAGGAAGAGGTAGAGGAAGAGGACGAGGAAGAGACAGAGGCAGAGGTAATATGACTTGGACTGAGAAAGATTCCAAAGAGGAAGAACRTCACCATTCACAATCAAATGGCAGAGGAAGAGGTAAGAAAAAAGTAACTTTTTTTTGTTGTAATAAGATTGGGCACTATGTCTCAGATTGTCGCATTCTTTATGACAAGATAGCTAAAAAAAATGATTTTTCTTCGACACAATATGAAAATATAGAAGAAAATGAGAATTATGAATAAATTTTTACAACACTTCAACAAATAGAAACAACAAACAAAGTTCAAACAACTTACTCTTTCATAAATGATTTTGAGGATGCTTGGATCATGGATATAGGTTATGTTGGCATTGGAAGTCACTCCTGGATTACAACAGGAGAAGAGCCCAACGCCCATCAGTTTATGTCACAAATAAATTTAATGGGTGATCGAATGGGTAGAGACCCAGGAAGGTATCACTCTAACTCAGGGACCAGGCCTGGTATGTAAAGAACAAAGGAGGTATTGATCTAACTTTCGTCAGTGAGTTGATTGTAAAATGAGAAGGGGGAAGACTTGGTGAGATGAGTGAGCAAAACTGCCTCAGGCATCATGCCTTTCAACAGCTTGAGGAAGAAAAACTTAGAATACAAGATCCTCTTGGTTTTGAGTTTCGGGGAACTAAAGGGTCACTTGACTGGATCCTCCAATTCCAAATCATTCAGCGTTGAGAAAATACAAGAACTGATTAGAAACAATAAAAATATTACAGTGATCCAACCTACATCATCCTATAACAGCGCAACTCGATTGGATCCTCCAATTCCGAGCTGTTCTAACACAGTGTAAACAAAGAGATGGAAAGAAGCTGACATTCATAAGGCAAGAAGTCTCAAGTGCCAATACATAACCTGACCAACTAGTGCTTCATTAAAACTTTACAATCGGGAGCCTAGCTCAACCATCGATGCTTTCAAAAATACAAAAATTGAGTACATATACTCAGAAAAATTCACCCAACAGAGGCGTGCTCAAACCTCCAAGGCGTGGCATATCTTCGGTCAAATCTGGTCTGAACTCCTTCGTCAGACGCCACCTTAACTATGCATGGCTCTTGACTGCCTGCTGGATCCTCCATACCTTGCAATTAATGAGTGAGGAGAGGTTTCAACCACCTCCTCCCACCTTCATTTATTTTTAGCGAGGACCAAGATCGAGGTCGAGCTGAACTAGTCTTTAGAGAACGCAGTGATCCCTTCTGCAGTTAAACCCAGCGCTTTTGGCCCTTTTGCACAACTCTTTCTATTTCCCTGAGTGACCACGGGCCGTGACCCTGTGCTTATCCTCAAAGGCGCTTTCGGTGCTTCACGTCTCACAGATGGGAGGAGGTTGATCCTCGTTCTTCAAAGTCGTTATGCGCAAAGAGGCGATAGAGCCTAATCGCGCACCACGTGCCCCTCTTTGATCGGACGACCCTGATCATATTCGGCGATACTGTGGGCCCAAATCCCAGACGCCTTCAGCACTTCGTGTCTCGCGACTGGGAGGAGGTTGATCCTCGTTCTTCAAAGTTACGATAGGCGAGGTGGCGACATAGCCCAAACGTGTGCCACGTGTCTCTCCATGATGGACAGTTACGATGATGTCGGCATTTTGGGACTTGTTTCATCATATGGTGTGCGCTAGCGCCTTTTCCCCAGGCTTGTTCCTTTGTGACCGGGCACCAAGATCGTGGGCCCAACTCCTTAGCGCTTTTGGCGCTTCGTGTCTCGCAGCTGGGAGGAGGCTGATCCTCGTTCTTCAAAGTCACGATGCACGAAGAGGCGATAGAGCCTAATCGCGCACCACATGCCCCTCTTTGATCGGACGACCCTGATCATATTCGACGATATTGTGAGCCTGACATTAAAATCTCTTTGCATTTCATGACTCGTAAGTTTGTGGGTCGAAGATCCTCGGCTCCTCTTTTCCAAACTCCCGATACCCGAGATAGCGATACGGGTCTGGCTCCTTTCCTTGTCAACGCCCTCCACACGTAACCGTCGGCCAGGGCTCAAGTGCTAGCGCCTCTCGCAGCTCGCGACCTCACGAGTTGGAGTGTTGAACTTTGGCATTCTCCCCTTGCGAAGTCCCGAGACGCGATGGTCGGTGATGGTTGATTCCCCTTTGAACACTTCTCGTAACTCATGATCTCGCGCAACCAAAGGATATGGTCCGCCCTTCGAACTCACGAACCCCGAGTCCGAGAAATAATCCCACGATTAAACTGATCGCGATCAACGGCCCTCGTAACTTCACGAGTGCTCCACGAAGAATTCTGACCGTTCAGTTCCTTGAAAACTTCTGCGCTATACTTGGTGCAACTCGGTTGACTGCAACTACCCACCGACCATTGCTCTTCTCTGTCGATGAATCCTTGCCATTGAAAACAAAATGCCCACTCACTTGATTGGTAGCCTGAAACAAGATTTTTCTATGCCACGCTTGGGCGCTTCTCGTGCGGCCTGCAAACCTGGATACTCTTATGCCTAAGACAAGAGTTGTTGCTAACATTAGGCTCCATGGGGGATAGAGTCATCCCTGTGATGCTCTAAGGAATATTTTGCAGTTCTAGTGCCTTGTTGTTGGGCCATGGAGTCTGGTGAAACACCCTGCTGAAAATATAGGCCGAAAAGTAAAAGTAAAAGCGAAACAATAAATGTACATGCTCAAAAGAGTTTATTTATGTATAGTCCTAGACTAGTAAAATTATTTACATCGGGGCTAGGTGAAAGAAAACTTCCACCATATCTATTCAAGCAACTTCCTGAATAGAAGCTCCTTCTTTCTGTCGATGATCATCAACAGATGGTGTAACCGTGACAGCAGAATGGTTACACTCTTCAACTCCTCTTCACAGGCTAAAGTTGACATGAAATAGAGCGGCTCCAAGTTGTGAAGGAAATACAACTCCATGTATTCCTCCACAATCTCATAGGACCAGTGGAAAACTCTATAAAATGGGCAACATGCAGCCTCCTCTGCTATACAGTTATTCATGTGTGGTTGAATATCTATGCTAAGCACAGGTGGGTGGGAAACTGACGTAGGCTCACTGATCTCAAGCGATGGTTGCTTGCTGACTAGCTCCAGACAGAAGATAATATGTGCCCTCATCTGCTCTTCTGGTTCTTTCTCCTCTTCTCTTGTCTCTTCCCCTAGGTCAGATTCAAAATCATCATAAACAGGACCCGTGGGAAAGATATGCTCTTCAAACGACTACTTGGTGACCTATGTGCAGGCTGTAAACAACACCCCCTTTTGGTCCTCTTCACACTCTTCATAACTGTCCCAGGGATCAGATTCATAATCATCATAAATAGGGACCATGGGAAAGCTCTGCTCTTCCAACTGCTACTCAAGATGGTTGATTTCCTCGCAATGTTCTTGCTTAATGAATAGAGGATAAGGCTCTGAAGTTTGTTCCTGGAAATCCCACATATCCATCTCAGAATCTGATTTGTAGCTGTCATATGCAGGTGGGTTGCTCCTTTGGTTAGAAAACTGCAGTGTGGGGCTCTGCTGCTCCTCTTCTAAATAAGCATCAAAGCTTGGGACAACAGGCATGTCAGGAGAATATGGAAAGGCCTCTACCATGCAGAAATCTTCAATGCTATCATGATCAGAAGGGGGGTCAAGAACATCTGCTTTAGGGACTAGAAAATCCTTCGTGTTGTCTTCAGATCCCAACCTTTCTAGTCGAGCGGAGAGGGACTTCACCCACTCGATCAACCTACTTAGAGGACCTTCTTCCTCCCTGGGGTCTTCATCATCATCCATTGTAGAGATACCAAGAGCATCTTCTTCAAAGGCTGGAAACACCTCCCCATAACGTTTAACTTCCCACCTATCCAGTTGGGTGAGAGGGATTTTACCAATTCCCAAGCTTCATCCAAAGCATCTTCCTCCTCCCAGGGCCCTCGTTCCTATATCTTCTCCCGTCCTCATAACCTCCAAGAGGCACAACCATATCTTGCTCACTGTCCTCACATTCCTCACAACAGCTATGACAGATAAACTCAGAGGAATACATCTTTTGATAGTGCCTTTTAAATTCTACATGAAATTCATTGAGTGAGGAAATGCTAGCGGGGGGTAAAGAGTGATACCATTCATGAGCATCCCCTGCTAATGAGAACATGATCATCTTCAATAATACATCCTCGTGATGTATCTCCCACTGGTGCATGAGTTCATGAAACTCACAGAGATGTTGAGCAAGGTTCTCCTCTTCGTGCTCCCTAAATATGGGCAAATAATCTCCCCATTCATTCGGAGAAGGGACATCGTTAGGAAAACCAGGAATAGCAAAAAAATTAAAAGGAGAAAACCTCTGAGCTAGGATTTTCTCCATTCTGAACCAGCAGAGTCACCAATCGATCCTCGAATCATGGAGTTTCCAGGTGAAAGACTCACATATTTGAATATGTCTGGTCCTTGTTCACCATCAAAGGCCATATCTTACATTGTTGTTACCCCAGGAAGCTTCTCAGGCTGAGAAAGCAACTGCTGAAACCTTCTTGAGAAAGCTCCTCTGGGTCAGCTTCCAGGCATGCTAAAGTAGCCACAACTGAAATAGTGGTGTGGAAACCTTGGAGTCACCACAGTGGAGTCACAAAGTGCACAGTAGCAATCTTTAAGGGCTCTGATGCCTGATGCACCTTCAAAATCAGAGCCTCAATGACGTTCAATCCCAGGGAAAATCTTCAACTTCATCCTCGACAACGGTGCCAGAAATGTTGGCGTTGGAAGTCACTCCTGGATTGCAACAGGAGCAGAGCCCAACGCCCATCAGTTTATGTCATGAATAAATTTAATGGGTGATCGAATGGGTAGAGACCCAGGAAGGTATCACTCTAACTCAGGGACCAGGCCTAGTATGTAAAGAACAAAGGAGGTCTTGATCTAACTTCCGTCAGTGAGTTGATTGTAAAATGAGAAGGGGGAAGACTTGGTGAGATGAGTGAGCAAGACTGCCTCGGGCATCAGGCCTTTCAACAGCTTGAGGAAGAAAAAATCAGAATACAAGATCCTCTTGGTTCTGAGTTTCGGGGAACTGAAGGGTGAATTGACTGGATCCTCCAATTCCAAATCATTCAGCGTTGAGAAAATACAAGAACTGATTAGAAACAATGCAACTATTACAGTGATCCAACCTACATCATCCTATAACAGTGCAGCTCGACTGGATCCTCCAATTCCGAGCTATTCTAACACAGTGTAAACAAAGAGATGGAAAGAAGATGACATTCATAAGGCAAGAAGTCTCAAGTGCCAATACATAACCTGAGAAACCAGTGCTTCATTAAAACTTTACAATCGGGAGCCTAGCTAAACCATCGATGCTTTCAAAAATACAAAAACTGAGTACATATACTCAGAAAAATTCGCCCAACAGAGGCGTGCTCGAACCTCCAAGGCGTGGCATCTCTTCGATCAAATCTGGTCTGAACTCCTTCGTCAGACGCCACCTTAACTGTGCATGGATCTTGCAAGGGGGTAGCTGAGCCATTAAATGTTGAGTTAGCGTGTGCAGACTTCTCTGGTTAGTTGAGGACTCGGCATGGCTTCTTTGGAAAAAACCAGCATACAGGATCGTCTCGGGTAGACTGCCTGTCGGATCCTCCATACCTTACAATTAATGAGTGAGGAGAGGTTTCAACCACCTCCTCCCACCTTCATTTATTTTTAGCGAGGACCAAGATCGAGGTCGAGCTGAACTGGTCTCTGGAGAACGTAGTGATCCCTTCTGTAGCTAAACCCGGTGCTTTTGGCACAACTCTTTCTATTTCCCCGAGTGACCACGGGTCGTGACCCTGCGCTTATCCTCAAAGGCGCTTTCGACGCTTCACGTCTCGCAGCTGGGAGGAGGCTGATCCTCTTTCTTAAAAGTTGTGATGCACGAAGAGGTGATAGAGCCTAATCGCACACCACGTGCCCCTCTTTGATCGAACGGCCCTGATCATATTCGACGATACTGTGGGCCCAAATCTCGGATGCCTTCGGCACTTCGCGTCTCACGGCTGGGAGGAGGCTGATCCTCGTTCTTCAAAGTTATTATACGCGAGGTGGAGACATAGCCCAATCGTGCGCCACATGTCTCTCCTTGATGGACGGTTACAATGATGTCGATGTTTTGGGACTTGTTTCATCATATGGTGTGCACTAGCACCTTTTCCCCAAGCTTGTTCCTCTGTGACCGGGCTCCAAGACCGTGGGCCCAACTCCTGAGCACTTTCAGCGCTTTGCGTCTCACAACTGGGAGGAGGTTGATCCTCGTTCTTCAAAGTTGCGATGCGCAAAGAGGCGATAGAGCCTAATCGCACACCACATGCCCCTCTTTGATCGGACGGCCCTGATCATATTCGGCGATACTGTGGGCCCGACATTAAAAGCTCTTTTCATTTCATGACTCCCGAGTTCATAGGTCGAAGACCCTCGACTCCTCTTTTCCAAACTCCCGATACCCGAGATGGCGATACAGGTCTGGGTCCTTTCCTTGTCAGCACCCTCCACACGTAACCGTCGGCTAGGGCTCAAGTGCTAGTGCCTCTCGCAGCTCACGACCTCATGAGTTGGAGTTTCGAACTTTGGCATTCTCCCCTTGTGAAGTCCCAAGACGCAATGGTCAGCGATGGTTGACTCCCCTTTGAACACTTCTTGTAATTCGCGATCTCATGCAACCAAAGGATATGGTTCGCCCTTCGAACTCACGAACCCCGAGTCTGAGAAATAATCCCACGCTTAAACTGATCGCGATCAATGGTCCTCGTAACTTCGTGAGTGCTCCACGGAGAATTCCGACCGTTCACTTCCTTGAAAACTTATGCGCTATACTTGGCGTGACTCAGTTGACTGCAATTACCCACCGACCGTTTCTCTACTCTGTCGATGAATCCTTGTCGTTGAAAACAAAATGCCCGCTCACTTGATTGGTAGCCTAAAACGAGATTTTTCTGTGCTACGCTTGGGCGCTTCTCGTGCGGCCTGCAAACCTGGATACTCTTATCCCCAAGACAAGAACTGTTGCTAACAGGTTCCACTCAACAAATGACTTACAGGAAAGATTTCTTTTGGAATTATCAGGATTGTAATTTGACCTCAGTCTTTCTAGCAGATGACACCACTCACATACCACAAGGAAAAGGTTCAATAAATGTGTTTTTACCATGAATTGGGGAAAGTATAATCTCTAATGTTTGGTATGTTCCCTCATTTAAGAAGACTTTGTTGTATTTGATTTTGATTCGTCGATCAGGGCATCAAATAGTAATTGAAGATGGAATAATTAAAATCAACTCAATCAAGGATAATTAGAAAACAATGATGACAAGTTATGAGGATGGAAAGCTTCTTAGAATGAAAGGCGCAATCATTCCAAGAATGTGGAATTTTGCGGGATTAGTTGAGATCAATATTACACCCATTCAAGTATGGTATGTTCATTTTGGACACTTGAATGTTGATAGTCTTATTCAGCTTCAACAACAAGGAATGGTAAAGGGATTGCCCACATTTCAACAGGAAAATGCAAGATGTCAAGCTTGCATTTATGGAAAAGAGAGAAGGTTAGCATTTCCCACGTGTACTTGGAGAGCAACTAGGAGGTTACAACTTGTTCAAAGTGATATTTGTGGACCTTTGGACACTTCACTCGGGGGATGTAAGTATTTTTTACTATTTATTGATGACTTCAGCATGATAGTTTGGGTGTATATTTTAAAGGAAAAATCAAAGGCATTCACACAGTTTCAGATTTTTCAAAATTTGGTTGAAATTGCAACTAGGGAGAAAATTGCTACTTTGTGTACATATATTGGAGGAGAATTCACTTCAAGTGAATTCCATGCATATTTCCAGGAAAAGGGAATTAGGAGGCAAATGACTAACTCCTATACTCCACAACAAAATGGAGTAACAGAACGAATGAATCAAACATTATTGGGTATGGCTAGAACAATGTTGTTCCTCAAAGGCTTGTTGATGCATGGTAGCATCGAATGGGTATTTTCACAAAGGTCTATGCGTCTAGACGTGTGGAAATTGTCCAAATCCTTCTATCATTTACTTTACTTTACTTTAATTAAAGGAACTATTAAAGTAAAGTGTTTTTAATTATTAAGTTTGGTTTTATTTAAAGAAATCCTTTAATTATCTTTAGTGAATTAAATAATAACCGTTGATGTCAAGTGAGGTGAGAAGTAATCTCAATCGTTAATCACTTTGGATATTACGGTTAAGTTGTAAATCAATCTTATAAAAACAAGGCTAGGGTGAAGGAGGAAGAAACTTTACTTTGGCATATTGATCGACAAAGATTGATTGGATACCAAGAGAGTCGGATCACGAAGGACTATGATTCAAAGAGATCTTGAATAGGTGGAGAAGGACATCCATCTAGAGATCTATGTTAGAGGGAGAGAGAGGAAAGTTGTATAGTAGAAAGATCAGTCGTCATGGAACAGTGCAAGTATTCTGGAACACTCGCACAGTCAGTGTGAGTTTTATCTTGACAGTCGCATGGATAGTGTAGGATAGTGTGGATATCAACATAACAGTCGCGTTGTGACTTATAGGATCATACAATAGGTTTTATAGAAGATAAAGTCAGTCGGGTTTTTGATGTACTTTGTCTCTTTTCTCTTTGGGCCATTTTCCAAGTAAGGGATCCCTTGTAAGACTTGAAGTTATTTGAATGATGAGCTTAGTTGATGGGAAGAATATATTTGTGTATTGTGCATGAGATTTTTGGTTTCTTGTATTGCTTCCACTAGATTTGTTTGAGTTGAACATTCCAGCAGTGTATTTTTGTTTTGTGAGTTGTTAACTTTATTTGCAATAAGGAAATCACTAGATAAAAAGATACCTAGGATTGGAGTAAGAGTTTTTTAATATGATATCAGAACGCATGCTCTGAAGGGAAGCCAAATATGCAGGAGATCGTAGCATATCCATAACCAATAGGCAGAAATCGAAGGACAGATTTCAAGGAAACAGTCGTACTGTAGTTGGATTCGGTCGTAAAGGATAGCATGGGTGTTCCAGTATAGGTCGCACAAAACAACACAAGTTTCAACATAACAATCACGTCAATACCACAAAACAATGTAGGTATCAATGTGACATTCACGTTGAAGCTGCATGGGTCAATATATGGGCAGTTTTCAGCAATAGGTTATTTCTAGGGCATTTTATCAGGTCTAAGGGATGGCAGTAACACCGTTAAGAGTTGAAGACAGATTGGATGGAGCATCCAACTTCATATCTTGGAAAGCAAGAGTAACTTTGGTGTTTAAGGAATATGACCTTTGGGAGTTAGTGGAAAAAGCAGTTGTTCCACTACGAGATCTGGCATCTTTGGAAGCTCACAAGAAGAAGGAGATTAAAGCACAAAGGGTCATCTTGGATTCAGTGAAGGATCATCTAATTCCTCACTTATCTAAGAAGAATATAGCCAAAGACATGTTTGATGGCTTGGTAGGTTTATTCAAGAGGCCCAACATGAATAGGAAGATGGTCTTAAGGAATAAACTCATATCAATGTAGATTTCTCAATATGACAATGTTACCAGCTATCCCATGAGGATCACACAGGTGTGTGATCAGCTTGCATCCATAGGGGAGAAAATAGAGGACACAGAGCTTGTGAATATGGCATTGAATGGTATTCCCAAATCTTGGGAACCATTCGTCAAGCAAGTATGTGCTCGAGAAAATCTCCCAGATTGGCAGAGTCTTCAAGATGATTGGATCCAGAAAGAGACTCGAGAGGAGTCTAAGGGAAGCAAGCAGAGAGGTAGTGAGGAGAACTTGGCTCTTGTCGGTAAGATGAAAAAGGGAAAAGGAAAGAGTTCTAGTAAAATGGGTAACAATGATGGAGGATCATCACAACCAGGGAAGAAGAAGGACTTGAGTAAAATCAAGTGCTTATCATGTCATAAGAATGGACATTATGCATCTCAGTGTCTGGAGAAGAAGAAGGGTAAGTGAAAGAAATAGAAAACAGCATTGACAGAGACACAACTTGATGAGTTTGCAGTGAAGTTTGAGAAGGATTACTCATCGGTTTCTTTCCTTTCTACTAGCACAACTGCGAGGAGTGCTTGGTTCTTGGATAGTGGTGCATCTTGTCATATGATAGAAGCATGGGAGTTATTTAGTAGTTTGAAGAAGAGGGACTTGGATCTTCATGTGGAGCTTGGTGATGATCCCAAGCATGCAGTGAAGGGAGGGGGAACAGTTACATTCCAGCTTGAGTCAAGAGGTTCGATAGATGCCCATGATGTAATTTATGTACCAGGTTTAAAGAAGAATTTGCTCTCAAACTCAGCTATGGGGGACAGGGATTTTGTCGTTACTTTCTGGAGAGGGAAAGTATTCATACGTCTAGTAAGCGATAACTCAGACAACATAGTGATCATTGGGGTTATAGAGGGCACTTTGTACATGTTGCAGGGTAAGCCTATTCAAGCTTTGGTACATGACAGTGACAGCCTCTGTGAGTTGTGACACAGGAGGTTGGGACACCTACACTACATGGAATTGTCAATTCTGAGGGGAATTGTTATAGGTCTTCGAGAGTCCAATATTGAGCAGCGACAAGTGTCTAGAGGGTGTGCATTTGGCAAGAATTCCAAGGATGCTTTTTCGAGCAGTGAGAGTAAGTACAAGAGAATATTGGATCTTATCCATTCACATGTGAGTGGGTCGATGTCAGTAGCATGAGTACAAGAATCGTCATACTATGTAACGCTTATTGATGAATATTCTAGGAAAACCTAGATCTTCTTTATGAATTCCAAGGATGAAGTCTTCAGTTGCTTTCAATAATTTAAGACTCTTGTGGAGAACTAGACGGGAAAGCATATCAATGTCTCGAGGTAATATAATGGGGGAGATTACACCTCCAATGACATCAAGGATTTCTACAAGGAGGCAGGGATCAAGAGGGACCTGATAGTCTCATTCAACCCTAAAAAAAATGGGGTTGTGGAGAGAAAGAATTGGTCCATCATCGTTTCTTCCAGGGCTATGATACATGACCAAGAGTTGTCTATGGTTATTTGGGAAGAAGCATGTAACACAGCAGTATATGTGCAGAACAATAGTCCTCTCAGGATATTGGGGGACAAGACTCCATAGGAGTATTTCTTAGGGGTGAATCCAGAGATTGGTCATTTAAGGATCTTTGGTTGTCCAATCTACATCCATGTGTTTGTGGAGAAGAGGATGAAGTTGGAGCCTTCAAGATAGAAGGGTATATGTGTAGGGTACAGTGAGACCTCAAAGATTTACAAGATCTTCATTCAAGCTTAGAGGAAGATAGTTGTGAGCAGAGATGTTAAGTTCGAGGACAACTTGGTGTCTAGGAGATCTCAAGAGTCATCAATGGTGACAGAGGACAAGGAGCAGCAGGTTGTGAAGGATGAGCAACAGTCAGTTGTTCAAAATTTAGGTGGGGAGGAGGAATTATCCCCTTCCAGTCCTGTCAGGAGACCTGGGTGGCTATTACAGACATTGAAGGATGTTGGTGAGGCTCCTAGGAGTGCAGTCAGAGAGCACGAGCCTTCGAGGAAGTTTTTGAACTATATGGCACTTATGAGTAGCATCATTGTTGTTGACCCTTTCATTTTTGAGGAAGCAATAGATCAGTAGGTATGGTGGGATTCCATGGTAGAGGAGGACACCTCTATTATGAGCAATGATGTTTCAGGCATAGTGTCGTAGACCAGAGGGGAAGTCAATTGTGAGTTCCAGGTGGCTATATAAGATCAAGCATGTTGCAGATGATAGCAACAATAATTTTAAAGTGAGGTTTGTGGCAAGAGGGTTTTCCCATAAAGAGGTAGTGGACTATGAGGAGACATTTGCTATGGTCACCATGTATTCTTCTATTCGAGTTGTTATTTCTATTGCTTCAGTTATGAGGTGGTGGATACATCATATGGATGTGAAAATATCTTTCCTCAATGGGATCATTGAGGAGGAAGTATACATAGAGAAATCTTGGGGCTTTGAGGTACATGGGAGGGAGTCTCATGTGTGTAGGCTTAAGAAATCCTTGTACGAACTCAAACAAGCACCCGGGGCGTGGTATTCCAGGATTGATGGATACTTGCAAAGTATGGGATTTACCAAGAGTGAGGCAGATCAAAACTTGTACTTCATAGTTGTTGGGGTGGATCCACTCATCTTGGTTCTATACGTTGATGATTTGTTTCTCACAAATGCAGAGGAGTTTATTACAAGGTGTAAAGGAGATTTGTCTAGTGAGTTCAAGATGAAGGACATTGGCTTGATGCATTATTTCTTAGGGTTAGAGGTATGGAAGGTATTGAGAGAGATATTCCTTGGACGAGGGAAGTACATAGTTGAGATATTGAGGAGATTCGAGATGGAGGAATGTAGAC
>ML789944.1:79521-126184 GCA_009831015.1 Picea engelmannii
GAAGGGAAAGAAAGAGTTGGTCTGTAAGCTAAAGAAGTCACTATATGGTCTGAAGAAATCACCTAGGATGTGGTACCAAAAGTTTGACACATACATCCTTGGATTGGGATTTGTAAGAAGCAGGGTTGATCACTGTGTATATTTCAAGCAGATTGGTAACAACTTCATTTATGTAGTGTTGTATGTTGATGACATGTTGTTGGTAGGAAATAACATGGATGTTATCAAGGAGGTGAAATTGCAGCTATCCTCCAAATTTGACATGAAGGATCTCGGTGCGGCTAACTTCATTCTGGGAATGGAGATTAAAAGAGATCGTGCAAAGAGGAAACTTTGGTTGAATCAGAGAAAATATGTTGAGATGATATTGCAGAGGTTTAATATGCATGGAAGTAAACTGATCAAGGTTCTTATTCCAATAGGTGTAAAGTTATCTGCAGATCAGTGTCCCAAGACACATGAAGAAGAAGAGGACATGTCCCATGTTTCGTATGCCAGTGCAGTTGGAAGTTTGATGTATGCAATGGTCTGTACTAGACCATACATTGCACATGTAGTGGGATTTTTGAGCAGGTATATGTCAAAACCAGGGAAGGAGCATTCGACAACAGTAAAGAGGGTCTTCAAGTATCTTCATGGCACTACTAGTTATGGATTGTGCTACAAAAGAAGACCGGGATTGGACAAAGTGGTGGACATATATGGCTTTGTTGATGCAGACTGGGCTAGAGATCTGGATCGCAGAAGATCTACAAGTGGGTATGTGTTTAAACTATTTGGAGGAGAAATCAGTTGGATGAGCAAAATACAGGTTGTAGTGGCACTCTCAACTATAGAAGTTGAATACATGGAAGCCACTCATGCAAGCAAGGAAGCAATATGGTTACAAAGATTGAGTTCAGGTATTGGGTTGGTACAACAAGCAGTGAGATTATATTGTGACAGTCAGAGTGCAATCTTCCTGGAAAAGAACCCAGCTTATCATTTGAAGACAAATCATATAGATGTTCAGTATCACTTTGTGAGAGACATGGTTCAGGAAAAGAAGGTGTTGTTAGAAAAGGTTGGCACTTTGAAGAATGTTGCAGATTCATTGACAAAGTCTGTGAGCACAAAAAAGTTCTCCTGGTGTAGAGTAACAATAGGCATTGTTTCCCTGGATTGTTGACTATATAATTCCTTGGACCCCTAGATGCAAAGAAAACAACAAGTGGGAGAATGTTGGGTATGTGTTATATTCTTTGCATGCGTGTGTGTGGGCACGTCAGGTTCAACAACTGCGTCCGACGATCCCTCTAGTAGTGCTCTTTGTGGCGTATGCGTCGAGCGCTTTCCTGGGGGGGGGGCAGGTATGCCCCCCCGGTTACGCGCAGTGTTCGGCACCAAGCGTTGGCTCGGGGCCAACGGGTTCGGGGCGGTTTTTTCTATTTTTAGTAGATTTTGCTATTTTTAGCAGATTTTGCTATTTTTAGCAGATTTTGCTATTTTTAGCGGATTTTGCTATTTTTAGCAGTTTACTAAATTAATCCCGTATTAAGGGATTAGGGTTTTGGTATCTACGAAATACCTAAAAACATTGTATATATTGTATGGTGAATGGTGAAATTCGATAATGAATATAAGAAAGGTTTTTCCAGTTGAGGGTTTCCAGTATAAAATCTCTGTGTAATCTGTGTATGAGCCATTGATTAAATTTTGTTTTGCTTAAGAATCTATATGCATTGCTTTACTTCACAGGTTTAAAACTTACAATAACATGGGTTCTCTAACCATACTTCTAGGATAACTCAATCCGCAAAGCGTCTTCCCATGAGGGCTTTCACCATAAGGGGACCACTTTAGAGTTCATCCATTTCTACTTATTATCAACCATGACAAGACAATAACGAGTCATATTTACATCAAACAATCGTGGGTCCATTACCCAACCTTTGTGCTATGGGGCTTTCTTCAAGGGTTGACATCAATGAAAACCAACCTTAATCAACATATTTCTCAAACTAATTATGTTTCTGAATTATTGAAGAAGTTTGGAATGGAGGATTGCAAACCAATCATCACCCTCATGGAGAAAAACTTAAAACTTTCTAAGTTTGAAGGGGGGGACTTGTTAGCGGTACCAGGTATCGATAGTTAATCAGAAATTTAATCTATCTGACAAATACTCGTATGTATTTATCTTTTGCAGTCAGCATCCTTTGAGGGTATATGCAAGAACCGACAGAGAGTCATTGGAATGTAGCAAAAAGGGTACTTTGATATTTTCAAGGAAAAAATATTTTGGACTTGAGTATAAAAGGAATAAAAAATTTAGACTTGTTGGCTACTCAGATGTAGATTTTGCTAGAGACGTTCATGACAGGGCATCTACTTCAGTATATTTAATGAGCATGGGATTAATTTTTGTGTCCTGGAGTTGTAAGAAACAAGTCGTAGTTGCAAATTCCACAGCAAAAGTTGAATATATCTCAGCTTGGGAAGCAACTTGCAGAATAATATGGTTGTGAAATGACTTTCTTTTTTCCCAACATTGTCTCTGAGGAGGTGTTGAGGCCTTAACATACCCCAAGTTAACTAACTTGGGGACCCTCATTCAAACTTTTAATTATGTCTTTTTACTCTTCAAAGTGATTTGCATTTTCACTCTTATAGAGCTCGTGATTTGTGGATATTTTTATTTTACAGTCTTTGGTCTAACCATTAGTAGACGAAAACAACTTCATAATTCAATGCAAGAGTTTGTCACCCTGCCATCATTATTATTACATCGCAAATGCATGCTAGTCAAGATTTAAATATGTAGTGAACACAATAAATATCTCATTACTAAACATATGTGATGTTATACCCTGCACATAATTAATTTACATAATAAGCGAAATTTGACATTGCACTCTAATTTTTTAAGGGCCAAGGAATTACACAACTATCATAACAACAATTTCCATACGTCCAAAAGGGATTGTTCAAACTATATTTTTGAATGCTTAGAAAGCTAGATAAGATAATTTTATCAAGGTCCAACAAATGACCACAATAGTAGGTCAATGGGACTAAGAAGTACAACCAGTGTAAGTACATAGTGGGAGTATAAAGGCAACTATAACCCTAATGTACACTAGGCAAATCCTAAAAGCTACACAATAGTACTTAAAAATAATACAGATGACCACAAAAGTACGTCAATGGGACTTAGAAGTACAACCAGTGTGAATGCAAAGGCAACTCTAACCCTAATCTACAAAAGGCCAAATTCCTAAAAGTTACATAGTAGTACTAAAAAACAATACAAATACAAAGAAAAACCTAGGCATCAAGTCACATGAGATCTAGAAGAAGAATTAGAAGAGGAACAAGAAGAGGATTCCATCATCATGTCATCAATCACCAAGAAGAGATCGATACGACGTCTAATTATCTCATATAGAGAGAAAACAAGATTAAGGGGACAAAGTTGTATGATTATGGGTAGACATCAATCCTCTTCATATATTCTCATAACAGACGAAGCCATCATTGGGAAGAATTTAGGGATGGAGCCCTAAGTACTCAAGACAATAGAGGGGCAAGTACTTAAACTGTGTTGTATGCAAAGCCTTCTCAATGCCCTGGTGGGAAGTCAAATTGTAGGCCTAAAGGAGGTACAGAGTCTCACGGATCTAAAATTCCAACATCATCATCATTCCAAAGGAGAGGCCTGAATGGGGGTCCCCACTTTTAATTATGTCTTTTCACTCTTAGCAAACTTTTAAATGTTTGCTAAGATTTCCATTTTTGGCTTCAAGATCCAAGTTTTCCTCTTCCAATGATTTATTCAAACTTATTTTTTAAGGCTTCTGACGATATTCTCATATTTAACAATTGTGGCACTATTCTAAAGTTTGTGCGGTGTAAATTTTTCATTTGTGCCGAAGATAAACTTGTGAAATCTACCGCAAAGCTATAATTCGAAAAGGTGTCAAACTCCATTGCAAGTTTCCTTTGTGTGGACATTCGTGCACACTTTCATTGGATAAAAGTTCACAAACTCACCATAGGAAAATTGAACAACTTACCCCACACACACAATCTACAATGTTGCTTGGTCATTTTCACTTAAGAATAAGATTGGTGTAAACTCGTCGTAAGCATTTTAAACAAAGAATCATAAAAACTTTTGAAAGCATGATTCTAAGTATTTTCACCACAAAGGAACTAACTATTAGAACTATGTGGCATATGCTTTGTGGTGCTTCGTTAAATATATTCAAAAGCATTGAAAAAATTTTGTCATGTAAAGTTTAACATCCCACTACAATCTATAAAAGTGTTTCCACAATGACAACACAGTGATGATAAAAAATTTAGAATTTTCCAAGTGAATTGCAAAGAAAATTCATAGAGGTTATAATATGAAAAGTTTCAAACTCTATTGTAAGACCATGCTATGTAAAAGCTTGAGAATTCACCACAAGGCTACAAATCAAAAATTCAGAAACTCGCCAAAATGCTACATCTTTCACTATAACCACAATCGCCAAATCGCCCTTTATTCAGTCTAACACATTATTCATATCAATGTTGTGAAGAACGTATAACCATTAAGATGTATAACCATTCTTCATATCAATGTTGTGGTTATAGTGAAAGATGTAGCATTATGAACCATTCTTCACTATAACCCTTTATGGCGATTTGGCGATATGAAGAATGTATAACCACATTTCATTTTTTAGTCAGGCCCTAAAACTATTCATTTCACGCGATTTGATCACAGACTACACAACACAATTTTGATGCTCAGTAGCCATCAGATCTCATCTTGGATTCAATCTTGTCCATTAATTTACAATCATGTTCATCAGGATGATCGAGGTACCAATACACTCTAGAACACTTCAATGTACAATAGTCATTTGATCTGTCCTTTGTTTGATCACAACTGTCGATTTATTCTTTCATATCAGGACCATCGGGATGATGAAACACTCGACACCATCTTGACACACAGTAGTCGTTCGATCATTTATTTGTTTGATCTCATCTGTCTCTTTATTGGGACCATCGGTTCTATAAGATCCTCGTGACCTCAAAACTCATCCACCGTTATATTTAGATTTCAACTGAATCATCACCATCAATGGTTGGGCCAACACTCAACTCCCCATAGAACCTCAACTATGATTGATCACTTATCGTCGGATTTTATATCCCCACTAGACTATCAGACTCCCATTTATTTTATGTATCAGAGTGTTGTTGTCGAACTCCCTCTAGTGTGAGTCACTCTGATATACCAACACTGTTGGACTAGAACCACTCAGAATATTATTGCCATGTGTCGTCATTCTAGACCACTTTAGACAAATCTCTCTCGTTGATCTATCTGCCATGTATTCTTTCTAGAACGTTAATTTTGGACTTCTTCGAATGGATCAAACACTATCATGTGTCCTCCCTTAACAATGCCATGTGTCTTCTTCAGAATTGTCGATAAATATTTCTTTGAATAGATCCTCACTGTCGGTTTGCCTTGGACCGTCTACCTTTTGGAGTATCATCGTCGAACTCTCTCAAGGTGAGTCACTCTGAATTCAGACTCCGACAAGTTCGGTCTATGACAAACTGGAACACTCTGAATAAATCAGACTCCAAACACTGCTCCAATACATGATTGCCACGTGTCTCAATGTGAATAGTTGATTTGAAATTAATCCTCATCGTTGATGTGGATAGACTTGCATAGGTCTATCGGACTCAATCAAACTACCATGTGTCTCAATCTGGACCGTTGATCTATTAACCCCTGAATAGATATTGACCGTCAATCGGTCTATCTCCCTCAAAGTATTCCTCCAACCCTATACTTTGATGATATTAATCCGACCAATAAGTTGTCTCCACGTGTCCCTATCTTATTCATTGGTCTACGCTACTCTGAATTGATCTCGACATTTGGTCGAAGTCTATCTTCTGCAGAGTATTTTGATCATAGTCTGACTTCTTGCCTCCACCATTGATCTTTCTTTGTCTATTGATCTATGTCGTTGATCGAACTATTGTTCATCAGGGTGTTCCTCCAGCTCTGTTCTGACTCCAATAGACTATGTCAATGATCACAATCTCTTATGATTGTTGATCAACAATAATGCTTTCTTCCGATCTAATCTCAATCATCCAATCTTGAACCACAAACTTGTTTGATAAATCAATGGCTATGATATATTGATGAACTTCATCCAATGGTCATTATTCCTTGGCACCTACAAAGGGATTCGAACTTTGTTTCTAAAGGGTATTTGACCCCTGTTTCGGCCTGCACACGAACTCCTTTTTTTCGTCTTCTTTCACAAAGTAAACACACATAAATCTATCATGAGTTCATCAGTGCACATTCATTTTTGCACACAAAGACTTATCAACACACGGGGACACTCTTCCTCTATCTGGATATGGTTTTGTTTACAGGTTTTGATCCTTGGACCTATCAACCATTGACATCAATGACAACACATTTTTCAACAAACTCCCCCTTTGTCATTGATGCCAACACCTAATTCTTTTTATACTTCTCTGCTATAATCCTCTACTTCTTGCAAGTTTCTCTGTCTGCAAATCTCCCCCTTTCTTTGTACTCTCCCCCTTTGACATCAATGGAAAAGGAATAGTCTCCCCTAGACATTTTAATATTTACTCTCTATTCCACAATCATAAACCAACTTGTCTTTCTACAGCTCCCCCTGACACTGCACTCTTCACTCTGCAAGCGATGACCTTTTCTGTTGCTCTCGTTGAGTTGTTTCTCATCTTGTAGTGCTTTAGTGATTTGAGGGCATATTAACCACCCCAATTTATGTTTAAGATACTCAAGTACTTCTCTAGGAAGAGGTTTTGTAAATATATCAACGACTTATTATTTTGTGCCAATATACTCCAGTTTGGCATTTTGTTTTATGGCTTGCTTTCTCAAGAAGTGAAATTTGAATGGAATGTATTTTATTTTTGAATGCATGACTAGATTCTTAGATATGTTTATTGCACTGCCATTGTCACATATAATTGATATTAGTTTATCATATTCTAATTGAATGTATTTCAATGTTTGTTTCATCCAGAGGACCTATGTGCAACATGTTGCTACTACAATGTATTATGTTTTTGTTATGGATAGAGAAATCGACGATTGCTTCTCATTGAACCAAGACATCAATCTATTGCTTGGAAACAATGCTCCACCACTAGTGTTTTTTCTATCATACACACTGCCTGCCCAATCTGCATCTATGTAAGCTATCAAAGTGAATTCTTTGGTTGTGGGATACCACAGACCAAAGTCTAATGTGCCTTTGAAATATCTGAATATTATTTTGACTACCTCTACCCGTGTTTCCTTAGGTGCAGCTTGAAAACTTCCAACTAACCCTACTGCCTGCATTATATCTGGCCTTCAAGTTGTCACATAAAGTAGTCTACCTATCATTGATTTCTACAGGGTTTGAGTAGTTTCCTTGGATTCATCTTCCTTGCTTAGCTTACAACCAGTAACCATGGGTGTGTTGACTGATTTATAGTCTTCCATTTCAAATTTCTTCAAAATCTATTTGATGTATTTGGTATGAGAAATGAATATGCCTTTGATTGTTTGGGTAATTTGCAGTCCCAAAAAGAATGATAGTTCTTCAAGCATGGACATTTCAAATTCCTTTTGCATTTCTTCTGCAAAATTTCGGCTCATTTCATCAACATTACTTTCGAAAATAATATCATCCACATAAACTACAATCATCAACATTTATGCAATATCTATTTTGATGTAGAGATTGTTATCGGATGTTCCTCTTTTGAAGCCTTGTTGTTGCAAGTACTTGTCAATTCTTGAATACCATGCTCTGGGGTCTTGCTTTAATCCATAAAGTGATTTCTTCAATCTACAAACATATTCTTCATCTTCTCACAATAGGAGTCCTTTAGGTTGTTCTATGTACACTTCTTCCTTTAAATCTCCATTCATGAATGTTGACTTGACATCCATTTGATACACTTTAAATTTCTTGAAGCTTGCAAATGCCAAAAAAAAATTGAATGGCTTATAGCCTTGCAACAGGTGCAAATGTTTCTTCAAAGTCAATGCCTTCTACTTGAGCATACCCTTTGCAGACTAGTCTTTCTTTATTTCTGACTACTTTTCCATCTTTATTCAAGTTATTCTTGAATATCCACTTCGTACCAAACACATTTTTATCTTAGGGTCTTTGGAAAAGTCCCCATGCTTCATTTTTCTCAATCTAATTTAACTCTTCTTCCATAGCCTTCACCCAATGTGGATCATTACGGACTTCTACAAAGCATTTAGGTTCTACATTGGACAGTAAAGAGAGAATCATCTGCTTAGAACTGTTTGCCAATTTTCTCATTGATCCAGATGGATGTCAGTGGCCTCCCACCTATTCCAACTGGCTCATTTTGGTAGTTTACCAGTTTGGTATTTTTTTCCTAGTTTTTGGGTCCTTGACTTTCGGGGCTGTTTTGAGGCCCTAAACAACATTTTTAGGGCTTGCCACTATTAAATTGTGTACTGAGTCAAATTCTGATGACTACATGTGTAGTCCTCGAATAGAACTTTCCAATGGGATATTGTGCGCCTAAAACGAAGATCGTATGAAAAAGTTACGATGTTGGGAAGTTGATGTACTAGCTTACCCCAACGAGGCCCACATGACTTTTGGCTCTTCATCTCCTAGGGTTAGGTTTGTTGATGTCAAGGGTTTTTGCATTCCTGTTTATTATAAAAATTCTTGGATAGCCTCATTGTAACCATCTTCTTGCGAAGAGCGCAACTGTCACATCTATTCTCAGAGATAAGTCGCCACCATTCTAGCAAGCTTGTTTTCTGTTGCATTTTACAGTTTCAACACATTTTCTTATCGAATAGAAACCAGTTTTATTGTATCTCTTCTATTCTTGTGTCTTTGTGTTAAGAATAATGATAATTTGTCTTCATTTTCGTTCTTCTCATAAAATCTGGATCAGTGGTATCAAAGCCCTCTACTCCTTATCGTTCTTAATGCATGTCCCTGACGAGGTGAGGATACAAAGAATTGGGTCTTGAGCTTGTTTCTCTTGAGGACAAAGGCTCTCGCATGATCAAGCGACCTCTCATGGCGGGAGAAAATAAAGACAACGGGACAGGAGATCCTTTCAAAATATTGCTCGAGGAATCCCTCATGCAACAAAGGAATGAGATGATGGATAGTTTTGCACAAATCCTTTGGTGGCTACCAACAAACGACACATCTTCCTCGAACGGAGGTGTCGCCCCCTTCATGGTACAAAACAACTTTGATATTCCCATATTTGAAAGTCATATAGATGTAGATGTTGTAGATAAATGGTTGAATCTACTAGAAGGGTATTTTTTTGTCCATAACTTTTCGAACAGAGAAAAGATTACATTTGCGCTCCTCAAAGCCATTCCCCATGTCAAATATTGGTGGGAGACTTTCTGTGAGCAAAAGGAAATAGAGGAACCCTCATTATTTATAGTCGTGGTCACATGGGAGTCCTTCAGGGACGCTTTCAAGGAACAATACTACCATGTTGGAAGTCATGACCACCTGTATACAAAATGGACCACACTACGTCAGGAAAGAGACCAAGCAGTGCCAGAGTTCACAAATATCTTCCATAGCTTGCGCACCAAGCTAGGTATCAAAGATTCTGAGTGAAATCGGGTGCTCAAGTATCGCAGTGGTCTGCATAAATACATCCAGGTCGAAATGGATTTTTTGGACATCTCGTCCTTGGGCGTTGGCTACAAATATCCCATCAAAATCGAGCAAAATCTTAAACAATATACGCAGCAATTTGGGCCTAGGAACCCCTCACATCAGAAGCAGGTAAATAGAAGCCCCAAACCACAGAACAAAGGACAAAGAAAATACAAACAGCCTCAAGACAACCAGTCTAGGCCGCAAGAAAAGAAGGACATCGAAAAGACAAAGAAAGATACCGGAAAGTGGTGTGACTTCCATAAGAGCCCTTGGCATAACATTGTTTATTGTCGCTCCAAGAAATCATTAGTGGCTAAGCTGAAAGCCTCTAAATCAAATGCAGGTTCCAACTCTGAGTCAAAACCAGAAAGTGGGAGACGAATCATCGACCTGAAACTCAATGCCACCATTTCTACCACCAAGGTCTAACCCGGTGAACCAGACGAGCCAAAAGAAGGTGAGTGTCTCTTTCATTCATAGATGTAGGTAAAAGGCACCCCAATGCACTTTATCGTTGATATTGGTAGCCAGAAGAACCTCATCTCAGAAGAGGTCATCAAGGGGCTAGCCTTGCTGACAATGTCATACCCACATCCCTACAACATTGGATGGCTCCGCCAAGGATGCAATCTACACGTCAACCAACAGTGTCGTATGTGGTACGACATCAAGCCCTTCAAAGATGAGGCATTGTGTGATGTTGCTCCTCTCGAAATTTGTAATTTTCTTTTGGGCCAACCTTATTTATGGAAACGTCATGTTGTATATGAGTCTAGGTCTCACAGTGTTATTATTACTTTGAATAGGAAATTATACTGGATACCTGAGGCAGTCCCACCTAGTGTTATTTCCTTTATCTCTGCCAAGAAATGCAGGAAGGTCATCTATCAGACTGGGAAGTTTTTCTTCTTCATGATTCTCTCTTAGAGTGAGTGAAATATTTCAGCCACATCTAGGGCCTTCACGACCGACCTCTCCACACAGCAGAAGAAAGTGGACAAGGTCGTGGCAGAATAAAAAGATATATTCTCCTCACCTACCGGGGTACCTCTTCACTCTCAGGTCAAGCATCCCATCGATCTAACCCCCTGCGCACCACTGCCCAATGGGCCAGTCTACCACTTCTCTCTATTAGAGAATGAGGAGATCAAGCGACAGATCCAAGAACTACTCCATAAGGGGCACATCCATCCCATCTCATCGCCTTGTGGGAGCCCAATCATGTTGGTGTAGAAGAAAGACGGGACCTGGTGACTCTACATTGATTACCGAGCCCTAAATAAAATCACAGTCAGGAACTGGTACCTGACTCCCAAAATCGACGATCTCCTTGATTAGCTCAAGGGGGGAAAATACTTTAGTAAGATTGATTTGAAGTCTAGCTACCATCAGTTCCCCATAGAACAGACAGATGTATGGAGGATCGCCTTCAAGTCAAAAGAAGGTCTTTTTGAATGGTTGGTCATGCCCTTTGGTTTGAAAAATTCTCCCAACAACTTTCATGAATATGATTGACGATATTCTGCGAAATTTCACCAATACTTTTGTAGTGGTGTATCTACATGACATCCTCATCTACAACAAGACTTGGGCAGAACACTTGCAACATATATAACAGGTTTCGCACACCCTATGGTAGCACAAGTTATATACCAACTTGGAAAAATGCCCCTTCGGCATGGACAGGGTCCAGTACCTGGGCTACATCTTAGATCATCATGGTGTGCATGTAGATCCAGCCAAGATCCAGGTCATTCGTAACTGCCATCCCCAACCACACTCACTAAGCTTCGGAGCTTCTTAGGCCTTGCCAATTTCTATCGTAGGCTTGTGTCGGGATTCTCCCATATTGCATGGGCCCTCAGCCAAGTGACCAGGGGTGGTGGTAAGGTAAAATTTGTGTGAGGCATGTCCTAATAGAAAGCATTTGATGTTTTAAAGTAGCACTTGTGCTCAGCCCCAGTACTTTCATTACCAGACTTGCAAAAATCCTTTGAGATCGAGACAGACTCTTCGGACTATGTTGTGGGCACAGTTCTCACTCAGCATGACCACCCCGTGGCCTATCATAGTGAGACAGTATCAAATGTTGTCTGTAAGTACCCTACTTATGACAAAGAAATGTACTCCATTGTGCAAGCCTGTCGCTAGTGGAGACATTACATTCTTGGGAAGGAGAGAGTCATCCACATGGATCATAAGCCACTGTAGTTCATGTAGACACAAGGAAAATTGTAGAATGATTGCCATGAGAAGTGGTCCACATACTTGCAACAGTTCCACCTCAACATCAAGTATAAAACAAGCAATACCAACTAAGTCGTTGATTGCTTCAACCGACCTCCAGTCACAACACTCACCACGGTGCTAGACTCTTGCGACCACGAAACCTCTGGATGGTCCAACCTCTATGAGACAGACTCTGACTTCGCCACCGCATACCAAATGTTGGGCGTAAACTCAATTGTCGTTATTTTCCATACTCAAGACAGGATATTGTGCCAACTAGGCCATCTCTGAATTCCATCAAGCAAGCGAGTGAAGTTGATTTGGGAATCCCACTACAGGTGGGTGGCAGGACACTTCAGCATCGAAAAGACAGTGGCAGTGTTACAGAAACATTTCTACTGGCTGAAACTTCGATAGGATGTCAGCAAGTATATCAGGTCTCGCACTGTCTGCGTTATTTCCAAATCGACCACTAAGAAATAGGGCCTATACACCCCCCTGCCTACCCCTGAAAGGCCATGGGAATCCATCTCAATGACCTACATGTCAGGCCTTTCGACCACCAAGAGGGAAAATTACTGTGTCTTTGTGGTTGTTGATAGCTTTTCCAAGATGGCGATCTTGGCCCCCTGTAAGAAGAGCATCACAGTAGAGGCCACTGCCAATATCTTCTTTGAACGAGTCTGGGTACATTTTGGAATCCCACAAACCATTGTCTCAGATCAGGACATTCGGTTCCTCAACACATTATGGTCGAGGCTTTGTTCATTGTTGGACACCAAGATCACTAAATCCACTTCCTTCCACCCCCAGACAAATGGCCAAACTGAGGTCGTCAATCGGATGATCATGCATATCATGCACATGTACAATTCCAAGCACCCCCAAACATGGGATGAGAGTCTTCCCTATGTTCAGCATAACTACAATAGAGCCCTACATAGTTCAATCGAACACAACCCCTTTCAAGTCGGGTTGGGATTCCAACCATTGGGTCCCATGGATGTTTCACTACATCTTGCGGCCACCCTGACCGATTCATCACCTACTCCAACTCAAGCTGACAAATCCTCCTAGTTCATTGAGCAGATCTAGCACATTCACCAACATGTTCAGGATATTTTACAGAAGTCTAATGCCAAGTACAAGCAGCGCCATGATCAACACCGGGTGCCACATAAGTTTCAGGTGGGAGACAAAGTGTGGTTACACTTGCTGAAAGAACGCCTTATAGGGCCCCATCGGAAGCTTCGCTCACTCTGTTATGAACCTTACACCATCACCAAATTTTTGGGTGACAATGCTTTTGATCTCAACATTCCCCCTTTCCTTAGCATGCATCCAGTGTTCAACGTGGATCTTCTTTGGCCATACTTCCCAAAATTATTGGACATCGCAGAGATAGTCGAACAGTTGAAACTAATATATCTAAACCCTGACTACATACAACAGGCATCCAATCATCATATTGTGGACACACAGGTCAAGGGAACTCTCCAGCAAAGGATCCAACTTTATCGAGTTATCAAACAAGGGCAGCTCTTGCACCAAGGCAAGTGGCTCACCCGGGGCCAAATTCAATAGAAATTCCCTCATCTTATGGGGGCACTCAACGCAATGGAGATAATTGCTTCCTAATGGGGGAGGATTGATCCATATGGATGTCATTGGCCTCCCACCTATTCCAACTGGCTCATTTTGGCAGTTTTTTCCTAGTTTTCGGGTCCTTGACTTTCGAGGTCATTTTGAGGCCCTAAACATCGTTTTTAGGGATCGCCACATACAGACTATAAACAAAGTTAGAGTCTGACGGAAACGTGTGTAGTCCTTGAATAGACCTTTCCAATGGGCTATCTTGCTCCTAAAACGGAGATCGTATGCAAAAGTTACGACCCCGGGAAGTTGATGTACTAGCTTACCCCAATGGGGCCCACATGACTTTTGGCACTTCATCTTCTAGGGTTAGGTTTTTGGATGTCCAGGGTTTTGGCATTCCTGTTTATTGTAAAAAGTCTTGGAGAGCCTCATTGTAACAATATTCTTGTGAATGAGCGCAGGTGTCACATCTCTTCTCAGAGATAAGCCGCCACCATTCTAGCAAGCTTGTTTTCCGTTGCATTTTACAGTTTCAACACATTTTCTTATTGAATAGAAACCAATTTTATTGTATCTCTGTTTTTGTAACTCTGTTATTCTTGTGTCTCTGTGTTAAGAATAATAATAATATGTATTCATTTTTGTTCTACTCATATGATCCAAATGGATCTCGATGGTCGTCCACTTTTTCCACTGAATCACCATTTTGAGCCTGTGGTTTTGATAAACCATGACATTCACCCTTTTGGTGGGGAATGGAATGTAATGTCATATTCATTTGTTAATTACATACATCATGTAATGGTCTTATGTACATGCCTACAACGTAGCGTTAATGCACCAGATTCCATTAGAACTCCGCAGTTAAGCGCGCTAGGGCCAGAGTAGTATTGGGATAGATGACTACCTGGGAACTCCTAGTATTTTACATGCCTATGGAATTTTATAAACTTAGTCCAATTTATCCCACATGCATCATTGGAATTGTTATCCTCTCACTCTCTCATATATAATTGAGGTGGAGGCCCTTTAAGCATGCAATGGAGTGTGATGTAAAGCTTATTGTGATTGAAGCATAGCCAAGATCTCTTTCTTATTAGAGATAAGCTACTCCATTTTTCCAGTTTGTGTTCTACAATGTTTTTCTATCTTATTCAGTAATAGAATTTGGGTTTCACTGTATTTATGTATTCTCTTCGATATTTTTGTGTATTTCATTGGTATATCTCGGTTATATTTCTTCCTTCATGTCGTTCTCAAAATAATCTGGATTAACATAAAATTTGGATCACTCCTAGTGTTGGAACACATATATATTTCTAAACTTTACACTTTAAATAGTATTCTTTCCTAGTTAAAATAAGAATAAAGCGCACTTGATTCTCACCATTGATGAAGTTTTTCATTTAATCGAACGACCGTTTTTCCCCAAGTTCTTTGGAGCTGCCTGATTATTAAAAGGTCAAACCCCTAGAGAATCCTTCGGAGTTTCGTACTTAAAACGTTTCAACATGCCTCACCTTCATAATCCTAATACGCGAAAAGTGTTTGACAGATCCTAGTAATAGGAAAAGGGTTAGCACAGGCTGCTTCTTGCCGGATGTAATAGGAAAAACTCTCCTTTTGTGAGAATTAAAACAAGTGCAGACGGAGATTCCAATTTTTGTTCAGTTTGAGTTATGTTTTCCTCTTGTATCTCATATTTTTAGTTTCTTTATGTCATTCCTTGATAAGTGAGTGGTTGCAATTTAGTATTACTGCTATTGTTGTCACATTTTATCGGTTGTTTGATAAGCAAACAGTTTTTCCTCTGTATTTGCTATAAGCAAATACAAGACCTGTGAGTTACTTAAATTATTGTATCTCATATCCTTTCAAGGGTGCATTCTTTATTTTCTTCTACTGTGAACAAGGTAAGATTCATCTCGCGTTGATGCCTCATTTTGTTTAACAGTTTTGTAAGTTTCCCTCATATCACTCGATTCTATAAATCAACTCAGATAACAAATTACGACCTTTGTCATGTTCTGTCATTATTTTCATTTGAGAATTAATGCTTATATACATAAAGGAAGAAAAATCACCTTTCAAAAACTTTCTTTTATATTCATGATGCCTTGACATTACCCTTCAAGCCTTAATAATAATCTCAAGAACAACATCTTTTGGCGTCGTTGCTAGGGACGAAGAAACGGAGTTATTTTTCCCTGGGAGAACGACATGGTAAGTTTCTCTCTTTGATAGTGAACAAAGATTGAATACAATAATAAGGCTAATTTTTATCTTTCACTTAGCGAATCCACTACAGATAAACTGGCATTCGGTAGAAAGAATACCAGGAAGAACCTAGAGGATCAGTAGACTACGCATGTATCCGATCCCAAAAAGCTATTAAAACCAAGGGGATACCTCAAGCAAATTGTTGCATCCACAAGTAAAGTTTACCAACCCAAAACTGTGCAAACTAATGCTAAGGTTCCACTTCAAAAGTGAATCTCGCAAGAAGGTTACACACAAAGCCACTTCAGAGATACATCAACTGAGAAGCTTGAAGTTGAAACCATAAACCTCGAGATGGTTTTACCTGAGATAAAAACCGAGACCGATTTGACTTCCCCCTTTACTAGTAAAGGTAAAAGATCCCTTTCGATACCCGCTTTTATTGATATTCTGATGGTCCCCGAAGTAAAGGTTTTGGTTCCCCGAAACTCGAAGGACTATATCTCATACCCTAATTCAACTCTTGTTGGTTCTCCTATTTATATATCCTGTAAGTCTGAAGAACCTAGTCCTCATTTCCCTTTTTCCCCCTTTTTCATATTTTATGTCTCCTGACGGTCAATTTCCAGAACCTCCTTCGCCCCATCCTGAAGTAGTTGAAGGGTCGCTACAAGTTTTTGAAAATATGCTCTATAATTCCCAAATTTCATCCCCTAGACTCTCAATAGCTGTTGTCTGAGGAGGTGGTGCAGGAGGAGTTGGAGGAGGAGGAAGAGATCAAGTACCAACTCTGCCCCCTAGAATTGTTTCCAAAGTGGTGGCCAGATACGCTCCTTTACTCCTTCCCCCTATCCTTCATGAATTACCAAAAAATTATATGAAAAACTTACCAAAATTCACGGGAGAAGGAGACTTAACTACCACAGAGCACATAAACTTTTTTGACCAATTCGTTGATATCCTTGGCATTGAGCATGAGGATGTTTACTCGAGTCTTTTGGTGCAAACTTTTGAAGGTCAAGTAAGACTCTGGTTTCGAGGGCTCCCAGTAGGTTCTATAGCATCTTATGACGCGCTAGAAAACGCCTTTTTAAGGCAGTGGGGAGAAAAGAAAGATCACTTGTATTATTTGACGGAGTTTCGGGATCTGAGGAAAACGACTTCCGAGTCAGTCCTAGAATTCACCCAGAGGTTTAATAAACTCTATCATAAGATCCCAGCAGAATTCAAACCCCCACAGTGCGTAGCTAATGTGACTTTTGCAGGGGATTTTGAGCCCGACTTTGGCCTACTTTTGAGGGAAAGGACATATGTTGACCTCACAAGAATGCAGGACGTCGCAATTGAAATCGAGTCGAACATGATGACATCTGGTAAACTAAAAGCACAGGTCGAGACGGGAACCAAAGAAACTAAACGCTTCAGGGAACAAGCTAGAACTTCCGGATCTGGGAGGTCCTTGGAGGAAAAAATGGACGACATGGCTAAGATAATCAAAGTGTTATCAAATAAAATCTCCATAATGAAACTGGACCAAGCTAAACTCAATCCTTTTGCTAGGAGAGATTTTAAAAGGAATGCCAATCCCCAAATCCAATATAGACCAGTAAAAAATGAGGATCAGAAAATCAAAACCCCTTTTAAAACAAAAAACTTCATGCAAAGTGATGACATGCAAGACTATGAAGGGTTAGATGAAGATATAAACCATCTCACTGATGACGACCGAGAACCTCACCTAACTAGACAGGATTACGAAATATCTTTAGACCAAAAACCTATGTTTGGGAATGAGGAAAGCATAAATAATTTGGGAGAGTCTGATTATCAAGGAATCACTGACTCTATAATGGTTGAGCTTCAGCAAAAATATAATTTAAGGCCTAGAGATAAAAAATTATACAAATTTTCCACCTAAGAAGATATTTTCGAGAAGTAAAACGAACGAGGCAGCTCAACCATCCATTGAAACGCAAGCTGCCAAAATAAAAACGATTGAAACACAATCTGGCAAAACAAAAACGATTGAAATGCAAGCTGCCAAAACAAAGACAGTCGAAATGAAAGCAACACAGAGTAATATGACAGAAAAAAGAGAAACAGAGATCCCAACTAGAGAAGCCGAAAAGACAATCGGAAGTTTCAATCTGGAAAGCAAAATTAATAAAATAAAAATTCATGTACCATTGGTTGAACTGGCGAAAAAAGTCTAATGTATAGAAAACAAATTGCCAAGATGATAAATTTATCAGATGTTGAAGGTCATGTGGATGCTATTAATTTAAAATATGATAGACCCACTATAATGTTTGATCTGCATATCGAAAACGCTAAAGACCTTGTTGCTCCTTTTTATATTACGTTGATTGTGCATGATCACCTACTCCATAATTGTATGTTGGATTATGGAGCCTCCCACAACTTAATGCCCAAAGTTATTATGGAAAAGTTGGGTCTTGAGGTTACTAGGCTATACCGAGATCTGTATTCTTTTGATTCAAGAAAAGTTAAATGTCTTGGTATGATAAAAGATTTGGTGGTTAATCTTGGACTTATCCATGTGAAGAGTATTCTTATGGATGTAGTCGTTACTGATGTCCCTGCAAAGTATGGCATGTTCCTATCAAGGTCTTGGGGCGCTAAACTCAGAGGATCACTTCAACTGGACATGATGTATGCTACGATCTCAATCTTCGGTGGACAATTCACCCGTCTATACACAGAGACAAGATTGGCATATACTGTAAGTGACCCACATAACCCAAATAATTACCCGATATATGTCACCAATTAGGATTTAGGAAATTGTATATTATCAATTGATGATGGTTTCGATGAATGTACAGAAGAAAGTTGTACAGAAGAAGAAAACAAAAAAATAGAAAAAACAAACAAAAATGTAAACAGTGTAGGAGTTTGGAAAATGTTTTTTGATGGTGCTTCATCCTGGGAAGGAGCAGGAGCCGGAGTGTTGTTTGTGGCGCTCGGAGATGAATTCAATATTCCTTTCTCATATATATTGCAGTGGGACATTGACTATACCAATAACGTATGCGAGTATGAAGCTTTGGTCTTACGATTAGAAGCTGCTAGGAAGTTGAAAATTGAAAATTTAATAGTCTACGGTGATGCAAAACTAATTGTAAAATAGATAAGGCAACAGTATCAAGCCAAGCATCCAAGGATAAGGTCGTATAGGAACTGTGCCTGGGATTTGATAGAAAACTTTTTCTCATCATTTAATATTCATTGTATTCCCAGGGCAGAAAATCAACAAGATGACTTCCTAGCGAAAGTGGTCGCTACTTTTATGCCACCTATTGTCTTAAAGCTAAAGTATCACATAGAGATGAGGTACAAGCCTTTAATACCAAATAATGTTCAACATTGGTAGGTCTTTGAAGACGATGAGCAGATCAAGCAATTTCTAGAAATGGTGGATGAATTTTCTGAAACACACATTGATCAGGAAAATCAAAATGACCCTACTTGGATTATGCAGGAAGATGAAGATCCCCAGAAGTTCCAGGATAAGATCGCTAACCACTGCATGTTGGTGCTGAAAAACAATCAAATTCCCAAGGGTCTAATTCCATTAGAAAGATTATTTTATTAGGACGATATACCCCTAAAGTCTACCTTGCAACCTCAACCCGAAGAGGTTGAAGATTGCGATATAGGCGTTAAGGAAAACCCTAAGATGGTCAAAATATCTAAATACCTTCCACCCGAAACGAAAATTAAATATGTTGAGTTACTCAAACAGTACAAAGATGTCTTCGCTTGGTCTTATGATGAGCTAAAAACTTACGAAACCACTATCATCGAGCATAAAATCCCTTTTAAATCGGGCATCAAACCTTTCAGGCAGAAACTCAAACAAATAAATCCTATACTCCTGCCTGTGATAGAAAGAGAGGTAAAAAAGCTCTTTGATGCAAAGATTATTGTTCCACTCAGGTATTTCGAGTGGGTGGCTAACTTAGTTCTAGTCAGGAAAAAGAACGGTGAAATCAGACTCTGTGTGGATTTCAGGAACCTAAACAGATCATCCCTTAAAGACAATTATCCGCTCCCTAAAATGGATCACGTTCTGGAAAAAGTGGTCAGGGCTAACCGAATGTCTATGATTGATGGATTTTCAGGTTACAATCAAATTGCGGTCCATGAAGATGACAAAGAGAAAACCGCATTTACCACTCCATGGGGTACTTTCATGTACGACAAAATGCCATTCGGTCTAATGAACGCAGCGGCCACCTTTCAATGAGAAATATGCATAGCCTTTGTCGGTGAGAGAGATAAGTTTGTCATTATCTATCTCGATGATTTAACTATTTCTTCTAACTCAAGTGCAAAGCACATGGTACACCTCAAACTTACATTCGAGAAGTGCAGAAAATTTGGTTTGTCACTCAACCCTAAGAAATCCCATTTTGCAATGCAAGAAGGTAAACTCCTAATACATACAGTATCTAGGGAAGGAATCAAAATCGATCCAAAAAGGGTTGAAGCTATAGATACAATCAATATTCCTAGAAATAGAAAGGAAATTCGGTCTTTTTTAGGAAAAGTAAATTTTTTAAGAAGATTCATTCCAAATTTTGCTAAAATTGTTAAATTGATTACAGATATGCTGAAAAAGGATAGGGAGGTCAAATGGACAACCGAAGCTAAAGCATATTTTGAATGCATCAAGAAGGTAATAGGAGAAGCACCGGTGTTGGCTAGCCCAGACTACACAAAAGAGTTCTTGATCCTCTCATTTGCATCCAAGCATACTATTGCAGTCGTGGTCTTACAGAAGAATGATGAAGGTTTTGAGAAGCCGATAGCATTTTTTAGCAAAAGCCTCAGAGACGCCGAGTTGAAATATGATATATTGGAAAAACAAGCATACGCTATGGTGAAGGTCCTCAAAGCTTTCAGGACCTATGTGTTGCATTCCAAAATAATTGCATATGTACCAACCAGCTCTGTTAAAGACATATTGGTTCAACCAAATAGTGATGGAAGAAGGGGTCGAGGGCTAGCCAAGATTCCAGAATTCGATCTTGAGGTAAAGCCAACTAAACTCGTTAAAGGTAAAGGCATGGATAAGCTATTAGCTGAATCAAATTTCAAAGCACTTGGGATAAATCAACTGTAATCTTACGGAGACCTTCTGGATATAGAAGAATTCGATGATCTGACACCTGCGACCCAGATCCAAGAAAAATTTTCCACCTCTGCTTGGTATGGTGACATAGTTTCATAACTCCTGACTCTTCAGTGCCCAAGTGATATGACTCCTTCTAAGGCGAGAACATTGAAGCCGCATGTGGTAAAATATTGCATCATTGACAGTCAACTATATTGGAAATATCCCATAGGTGTTTTACTAAGGTGCCTGATAGAATCGAAAACGGAGAATGTCATAAATGAGTTTCATCAAGGGGTGTGTGGAGGACACCATGCTTGGAGGGCAACAGCCTATAAAATCCCGAGAGTTGGATATTATTGGCCTAGATTATTTACTGACGTGAATACTAAAGTCAGAACCTGTAACTCTTGTCAACTATTCTTAGGCAAGCAAAAACTTGCCACACTACCCTTGATCCCAGTCAAGACAGAAGCTTTGTTTCAACAATGGGGTCTGGATTTTATCGGAGAAATCCATCCACACTCTAGTGCACAACATAAATGGATTTTAACTACCACGGACTATTTCACTAAATGGGTAGAGGCCATTCTGACATGAAATTCTATAAATTCAATGGTGATAAATTTCTTAGAAGAAAACATTTTATCAAGATTCGGCTATCCCCGGAAGATAGTCACGGATAATGCCCAAGCTTTCAAATCCATGGCGATGGTTAGTTTTTGTCAAAAGTACAACATCGTACTAGGGCATTCCACAGCCTACTATCCTCATGGAAACAGATTAGCCAAGTCATTGAATAAGAGTCTAGTCACTATAATAAAAAAGGTGTTGGCTGGAAAAAACAAAGCCTGGCATGTTCATTTGAAATACGCTTTGTGGGCAAATCGCATTGGCACTAAGAAATCAATCGGAATGTCTCATTTCCAATTGGTGTACGGTACTGATGTGGTCATCCCCATAAATCTAGCTCTGTCTGTGATGAAGCTCTGGCAAGATGTGAAGGAAGAACCGAATGATGTTACCAGAAGAATAAACCAGTTAGTCAAAGTCCAGCAAAATAGGGTTGAGGTGGATGAGAAACTTCAGAAATATCAAGATAATATGAAAGTTTTGTTTGATAAAAAAGCTAAAGATACAGAAGTCCTTCCTGAAGACCTAGTTTTGAAATGGGATGCTAGGAAATAAGACGTTGGAAAGCATGGCAAGTTTGATCACATCTGGTGTGGGCCTTTCAAGGTCGTAGCTTCTGAGGGAAAGAATTCATTCTTATTAGAGAACCTCAATGGGAAAATCCTTAGCGCTCCTATCAAAGGGCGTTACTTGAAACATTTCATGCAATAATCAGTTTCCAAATTCTCATTGTATATACTGGTTTGATTTTTATGTTTTGGTTTGCCAATTTTTCATTTCTTTGGTAAGTTTCTCTTTCACTATAAATAAGACCAGGTTTATAGATTTTGTAAAAATAGAAATACAAAAACAAGTAACTTATACGTTTATTTTTCTGCAGAAGTTTATGACGATTTCTCATGATTATTTTCAGGCAGAATACTTACTGATGGTCGAAGGATAAAGATGTAGCAGAGACCAACACCCATTTTTCAAAACATTGGTTTTCTCTCAAAATAGGTGACAAGTAAATGGCTTACTTGATTAAAAATATAAAGAAAATCTGAGGTATGATCTTTTACCCTATCGACCCAGATTAAAATTTTCAAGGAGATCTTACTAAGTACGGAAAGAGTCTCATTCGTGTATATATATACATGTATATACACGAATGAGACTCTTTCCGTACTTAGTAAGATATCCTTGAAAATTTTAATTTGGGTCGATAGGGTAAAAGATCATACCTCAGATTTTCTTTATATTTTTAATCAAGTAAACCATTTACTTGTCACCTATGTTGTCATTTATATATATATATATATATATATATATATATATATATATTGTCACCTGAGCAACAACTAGAGGAATATAAGAATTACGACCTAATCCTAAAAGTCTTTGAGTTTTGATAAAATTAAAATCAAAATAAAAAATGAAATAAAATTTATTAAAAAAAAATAAGAATAAAAAGACCTTAAAGAAAATACAAGAATCAATGAACAAGCTTGTGTGGGATTGAACTTGTTCGCAACATAACATTTGAATATTCTTTTTGTTTTATCCTTCCCATCCTCAAATTTTGTTTTCCTATGATTCTCAATACCTCTCCTTGGTCTTCATATAGAGAAAAGACTTCACCTTAACTCTGAAAACTCAGAAACATGTCTTCAAAATAATGTTAGGCGAAAATTTATACATCCCTTTCAACTTAACTAAAAGAAAGTATGTTTAGGTTAATCCTAATAACTTTAACTCTCTTATGTAGTTTTAAACTAACTAGTTCACTCAAGGTTGATCCCTAAATTTAAAATCCCTTTTAAAATATTCTCGATAGGTGAAGAAGTATTGAAGATTGAAAGACAATTAATTTCATAGTATACTAAAATATTATTTTAGACTTTTCTTTGAATATCTTAAACAAATATCATCCCTAGTATGTTACATACAGATGAATTGCCCCCACTTCATGTATTAAAATATAAGATAGATGGTGAAAGGAAATTCATGAAATGATTACCCCCATCTAGTCCAGGGCAAATAGTGAAAGGAAATTCAAAAAATCGATTGCCCCCATTTTCTCAAAAAAATAGATGATGAAAGGAAATTCATTAAATGATTGCCCTCATCCCAACATTTAAATGCGAAATTACTAATTGAAGTAGTGAAAGAAAATTCAATGGGAGAAGTAGATAACGTCACCAGGGTATTGAACAGGCTCGCTGGCAATGAAGCAATGTCTATGATATCTATATGGCATGGTTGTCATACGTATCTACATGATATACTCTGACATTTAATTATTTTTCAATAATATTTACATTATGAACCAACGAGGGATCTCCTTAAGAAAATATGACACTTATACTTAACCTTGATGCGAACAAAATCGATCAAAGCTTGATATTTCTGCTAAAGTTACTTTGATTATCTTAAGCAAATCTGAACACAATTTTAAGAAAGAGGAATTTAAAATAGCCTAATTGAAGGTCATGATTCGATGTGTTTTAAAGGGTTTCTAAGTTCGGGCGAAACTTGTTTTCTCAATATGATCATTTTCTCAATGTGTTTCACATAAATGCAATAATGACTCCATTTACCCAATAAAGGCGCTTGGTCTATTGTTCTTCTACGTCTCGCAAGGAGACGTGATCCCTAGATGGAGCCTATGTTGGAACACATATATATTTCTAAACTTTACACTTTAAATAGTTTTATTTCCCAGTTAAAATAAGAATAAAGCACGCTTGATTCTCACCATTGATGAAGTTTTCATTTAATCGAACGATCCTTTTTCCCCGAGTTCTTTGGAGCCGCCTGATTATTAAAAGGTCAAACCCCTAAAGAATACTTTGGAGTTTTGAGACTCGAAGTTTCGTACTTCAGGCGTTTCAACATGCCTCACCTTCATAATCTCGATATGCGAAAAGTGTTCAACAAATCCTAGTCACCATATACATGTATACCTTCCTACGATTTAACAGGTCACCGTGGGAAGTGGCCCTTCGAGAAAATGACAGATATCTAACTTGTAAATCTACGAAATGTGAAGTCCCGAAATATGAAACCTTGGTTAAATAAACTAATCTAGATTAAAGGATTAATTAATAACTTCACACATTCGGAGTTCGAATATTCAACATACATCGCATTATGAATTCACGAAGTCCGAACTTCCGAAATACCGTAGACACTAAACAAGGTTAATTTAAGATTGAAGACAATTAGCAAATAAGTAATCACTTCATGGTTTCGAACCTCAGAAATCTTATATCGAGCTATTATCGGATATCCCGGGGTTCGAAAGTCCGAAAAGATTTAAGGTTAAACGTGATTAGTTAATGGGCTAAACACTATTATCTCATGTTAATATTTTGTTAAATCGTAGTTAGGTAAATTAAAATATTATTTCACATATCCCAATCACGAACCACCAACCATTAATGGCATTAATAATCGATCTTTGGCAATGATTTCAAATAAGATCTCGAAACACTGCCTAAATCTTTTCATTAAGGAATGTGAATACATTGTCAGTAAAGGTATACACAAATTGATGCACTTCAGGTGAAAAGGATATTGAATTATGAATTCCATTTGTGTTTTCACAAGAGAAATCTTTAACAAGATAAGAAGTTTTGTGCATTTTCTGTAACAGGTAAAACAGTGTTGAGTTTACTATTGTCATGGCTCCAAGGAAAATGGTTAAAGTGGCTGGTGAGAGCTTGAGCCGAAACAAAAATGTCCTCTCAGACACATCCCTGAGAGCTATAAATATCGTGAAAACCTGAACACGCGTATTTGATATCCTGCAATATGAGCTAATCAATTGTCCAGAAGAGTCAGACTATGAAGGGACTGAAACTCAGGAAACGAAGCTCAAATACGTAGCCCTATCAGAGCCACATAAAATAGCCACGTGACCGAGGCTCATGCCGTATAACGACATGATAGTCTGGGCCCTAGAGAACGTTGACATCTCGACCAGGACCATCCACAATTCACAGAAAGTTGTTGTTGGATCTTTTCGACCAGAACATATACAGGTGATGTACAAACTATCTCTGGCATTCAAGCACAATTATAATGTCGCTTTGTTAAAAGAGTGTGCACAAGGTGTAAAGAATTACCCCAACTTGATCAAGAACTGGTGGGCATGCCTTGAGACATTCAGAGCAGACACTCATGGCATATATGCCATTGCATCATTAGACGCTCATATGATTTATGTGGCCATGATGATATGTAGACTTTTTGGGAAAGAAAACTCTGCTCACTTCCTGTTATCATGGGTACCGATCATGCATGAAGTTGCAGAGGATTTTTCTTTCAATTGGGCCAAGATATTGCCAGACAGTTTGGCCAAGGAAATCACAGAATATTAGTCATTGAAAGCCAAAGGACGACCTACCCCATTTTACATGTCGGCATACCTTATGGACGTCGTTTGTTTTATGACGCCATTTCCTTTGATGGGCTAGAGCTGGACTCTGACCAGCGCTGAACCAATACACTTCTATCATTCCAAGCTATGGGAGGATAAAGCAAATGATTTCTTCTACAAAATATGCAACTATGTGGTGGTGCCAATGCATATCGCTATATACGGTTGCCCACCTCCCAGATAGTGGCCAACCTGGGAAAAATAGTGGATTGGTACATTGAGGAACACTTCTCTTACATCGGGGTTTTTGGATGTTCCATTCCTTCGCATGCCTTACCAATGTTTCTACCAGATCGATTGGTGTGTCGAGAGGTAGCACATCAAATAGTGCTAGGAGGAATCAGTAGAGAGCTAAAGGTAGCACAGAAAAAGGTGTGTCCCACCTTTCCTTTGTAGGTTGGTACTTTCTCATTGTTAGATTTCAGCCACTCAAAGGTAGAGGTCGCGGCCCTAAAGGACATTAAGCTTGTAAACATTGAATTCAAGAAACACGATCCCCAGAAGATCGTGGCAAATCACATGGCTCTTTATAATATAAAGAGATATGAGCATGAAGATTCCCCACAAGATGAAATATTATGAGGAGCACGATCTTATCATGAAGTGTTGGGCCGAGTCCAGAATCTGGCTCTGGACAAATTAGTCGGGTTCTATAATTTTCAGAAACACCGAAGAAATAGTCTACCGAAAGTCTTACAGGGAGAAGTCCCGACATTTCCATCCACACAGGAAGTCGAGACCTAGAATTTAGAAACAGGAAGTTCCAGTAAACAAAGCATTCATGAAAATTTGGTGAAAACGGAGATTTTGACACATAAAGAAAATATTGCACCATCAAATCAACCTGATGATCAAACGAAAGCTCAAGTTGAAGTTTTGATAAAAAAGGGACAGGATGCATCACTGTCTACACTAGAAAAGTCGGCTACTAATACAACATGGCAACCATAGAACACCCAAATAGGTGACCCTATTATGTCTTTGACCCCTTTACAGACCAGTCAGGGGAACCCAAAGGCCGAAGTAGTGTTCATATAAGATCTTACTCTTATTTCAGTCGAAGAGATGCCCCCTTCCGACTTCTTCTTCAACTAGAAGAGGAGGGCTATAGTAAAAAGAGAAACGCGCCAAAGGGAGGGTGCAACTGTCAAGAGACACAAGGTGTTATTTGATGGACAGGCTCTAGAGGAGATGGACTTTGCTATGGAAGTGGCAGGCACATTGGGAGCTTTTTCCATAGCAAATCATTATTGAGTTGGGAATCTGAAAGAACAATTGAAGCAGAAGGACTTACTAGTAAGACAGTTGCAACACCAAATGAAGACAGTGGAACAGAGTGTAAGAAATGAGATGAATAGGGGTTTTAAAAGATTAGAGCCCGTGACATACAGGAAATTCAGTAACTCAAAATCAGTCTTGACGAAATGCATAAAATTGCACAAGTAAGTAGAGAACTGGCCATTCAACATGGAGAGTTGGTCAAACAACTGCAAGCTAAGATAAACTTGACTGAGAACACAACAGTGGATATGGTGTTTTTCCAAGCCTAGGCATTGGAGGTGCACGAGAAGCTAGAATTAGCACAACAAATCCTTTTTACTAAAATAGAAGTTGTCTAAAACCATTATCGGATGGTAGACCATCCTTTAAATAACATTTAATTAAAAGAGAGAGAGGCCATTGCAGCTCGAGCTACTTTCCAGGAGGCATTTGTGTCATCAACAAAAGATGAAGTAGCTAAGGTCCCTAGATTGTCTCTTTCGGAGCAAACTTGAGGTGATATAATACTGAAAACATGGGAGGCCAATTTAGTTGAAAGTAAAAGGCTAGCCCGGGAAGTGAAGAAAGCTTGTGAAGAAACATGTTCCTCACTCGACAAATAGTCACTATACATTGAAAGAGATACTATCTATGAAACCCTGGGGAAAATTGTTATAGCGAAGAATCAACTTGATTCCAAGATAAGCATGGAAGAAGCCTACGCCAAAATCCTGCAATTGCAACGAATTGACATTATCCAGATTAATAAGTGGATAGGCAATCCTAGTCTGCGGCTACAGTCTATATCTTTAGAAGCCAGAAGGATGGAAGATAGGTTGCCTCGCATAGAAAAGAAGTTATATACTTTTGAGGCTAATGACACAATAGAGTCTTCCGGAATAGTGGTGTAGTTCATAGGTAGATGTGTTTAGTGTGTCGGGCAAGGGAAAGCCAACACGTCTGGAAACAAATGAGACAACAAACCATTTACATAGATCATAATTAAAGGCCAGTTGTTTCTAAGCTGGAGGACAAGAAGAAGAAACGTCTCTGCCAACAAGCGAAGAGACAGAGAAAATGCGAATGAAACTCTTCAAATTTTACATATTGTAATACTTACTATTTTTTAATTATGAGAATTCCAACCGCTTAGGGTTGAGATCATTTTTGTATAAATACATAGTTTGAAAATTTAGCACAGGCTGCTTCTTGCCGGATGTAATAGGAAAAACTCTCATTTTGTGAGAATTAAAACAAGTGCAGATGGAGATTCCAAATTTTGTGCAGTTTGAGTTATGCTTTCCTCTTGTGTCTGATGTTTCTAGTTTCTTTATGTCATTCCTTGATAAGTGAGTGGTTGCAATTTAGTACTACTGCTACTGTGGTCAAATTTTATCGGTTGTTTGATAAGAAAATAGTTTTTCCTCTGTATTTGCTATAAGTAAATACAAGACATGTGAGCTACTTGGATTACTGTATCTCATATCCTTTCAAGGGTGCATTCTTTATTTTCTTCTACTGTGAACAAGGTAAGATTCATCTCTCATTGATGCCTCATTTTGTTTAACATTTTTGTAAGTTTCCCTCATATCACTTGATTCTATATATCGACTCAAACGACAAATTACAGCCTTTGTCCTATTCTGTCATTATTTTCATTTGAGGATTAATTCTTATTTAACTAAAGGAAAAAAAAACACCTTTCAAAAACTTTCTTTTATATTCATGATGCCTTGACATTACCCTTCGAGCCTTAAGAGTAATCTTAGGAACAACACCTAGTCCAAGTCTTAACATTTTTATCAGCAATAATTAATTTATCTAGATGATTTTTATATACATATCTAGATGGAGTTTTTGTATCTTGGCGTTCTATTCCTTCTTCTTCTTCTTCCATGGTTTGTGATTCTTCCTCTTCATCATATGTTTCTTCTTCATCCTTGTTGTAATCCATTTCTTCCACGTCCAACTTATCCTTGTGTGATAGTTCTTCATTTATTCTTACATTAGCACTTTTAACAATTTTCTGCAATCTTTGGTTGTAACATTTATAGGCTTTGCTTCTTGAAGAATATCCGAAAAAAATTATTCATCTGCTCTTGAGTCAAACTTTCATATATCCTCATTATCTTGTTTAATGTAACACTTGCTTCCAAAGACTCTGAAATGTTTGACATATGTTGGCCGACCTTTCCATAATTCATAGGGGATCTTGTCACAATTAACTCTGATTCCCCCCCTATTCGGAATGTAGAGTGCAATGTAAACAACTTCTCTCCAAAAGCAATATGAGAGTTTTGTTTCATTTAGCATTGTTCTGACAATTTCTTGTACATGTTTGTTTTTCCTTTCAACTACCCCATTTTGTTGAGGGTTTCTTACAGCTGAATACTGTCTTTTTATTCCATGGGTCTCACAAAATTATTCAAATTCATTGGATGTGAACTCTCCTCAATTATTTGATCTTAAGCATTTGATTTTCAGATCAGCCTCATTCTCAACTAAAGCTTAGAATGCTTTAAATTTTTCAAATTCTTCATATTTATTTTTGAGAAAGGCAACCCAAGTCATTCTTGTATAATCATCAATAAGCAACATAAAATAGCTTTCTCTTTATAGAATTTATGTTCTTGAAGGTCCACAAAGATTTGTATGAACGAGTTCCAATGTCTTGGATGTTGCATATTCCTTTGTTTTAAAGTTCACCTGTGATTGTTTTCCATGCTGACATTGTTTTCAAATAGTACTTATGGGTTTTGTGATCTTTGGTGTATCTAGTATTGCTTGATTGGTATTGATTTTTACCAAGTTATCAAAGTTCATATGACCCATTCTTTTATGCCACAACCAACTTTCATCTATTTTCCCCATGAAGCATTTTTCTCAATTAATTTAATCTAGAATATATACATTGTTTGGGGTCCTGATCGCTTTTTTAACCGACTTCCTTGAATTTGTTTTTTCGATCTCACATTCTCAAGAATCAAAGGTAAGAGCATGTCCTTGGTCACACATTTGGGTTACACTAAGAAGATTATGTTTCAAATTTTCGACAAACAAAACCTTTTCAAATTTAGCTCTTCCATTGTCAAGACTAAGATTGACTTTACCAATTATTTTTTATTTACCATTGTCTCCAAAGGTAACACCACCCTCATTTTTCTTTAGGGTGATAAACTTTGTTCTATCTCCTGTCATGTGACTAGAACACCCACTGCCAACCACCCACTTATATTTACTCTTTTTTGCATGAAGTGTTTCTTGCACAAACATGGACTTATCTTTGCTTTGTTCCTGATCTTTTTTCATGATTATTGGACCTTCCATTCCCTAAATTTTCTTGAAGTTACTTCTGCATAATTTTGTTATATGCCCAAAATTATTGCGGTTATAACATATGATGTTGTAGTTCAACAAAGGGGGAAAAGAATTATAATTTCTTCTTGAGTATCCATGGGTGTCTATGTTGTTGTTCCTTATAAGGTCGCTTCTTACATTTGATCTACAATCTATAGCTTTATGACCAAATCCATTACAAGAATAACAATAGCCAAAGAAAGAGTTTTGAAACCTAGTTGTATGGTTCCATCTTGAGGACAGTCTTCTAGATTTTATCTTTGTGAGGGGATTTTGTCTTTTGTGGAACATATAGTTCCTCCTTCCTCTTATCGTCAACTTTGCTAAAGCTTCTGAGTGAATCAATGTACTTCTTGGTTCTTTCTTCGTTTGACTATTTTGAAGAGGTCGAGGCTTCTTCATTAACAACTTCCTTTTTTTATTGTAGCCAAGACCGGTTTTGTCAAAAGGTGATCTTTGAGGATTTAGGATTTCATTCAAGATTGTGGAGTTGATCTCACACTTTATGTTAGTAGATGATCTTTCGGGCTCCCTTCTCAAGTAGACTATTTTATATTCTAGCCTATTGCAAATATTTTCTCTCTCTTTTAGTTGGGCTTTTAAAACTTCTTCAATTTTCTTTCCCTCTTCTATTTCTACTTTTAGGGTAATTATTGTCTTTTCTATTCCTTCAACATCATACTCCTTCTCTTCATATTTTTGTAGTTCCTTTTTTTGTTTTCTATTCCTTTATTTCAGTCTTTCTATTTCTTCTATGGCACTAAGGAATTTTGCTTCAAAATCTACTTTTGCCTCCTTGTTGGGATTATCTTCTTCTGTTGAAGCAATGTTTCGGTCTGTTTGTGTTTCTAGACCCATAAAGATAATTTCATTTGTTTCATTGTCACTATCATCTGAAGAGTTGTTGTCTTCATTGGTATATAGATTCTTCTTTTTTCTATAGAATTTTTATTTTTCCAGTCTTCCCTTCATTGTGATTCTTGAAACTAGAATCTTCTTTCACACTGCTATTTCAAACCTCAGTTCTGACCGAGTGCTTGTCATTGTATTTTATCTCCATGCGAGACTATCAGACTCCCCATTCTTTTTTCTGTTTCAAAGTGTTGTTGCAGACTCCCTCTATTGTGAGTCACTCTTACAAACCAACTCTGATGGACTGGAACCACTTAGACTCTGATTGCCACATGTCATCATTCTGGACCACTTCGGATAGATCTCCATCGTTGATCTATCTGCCATGTGTTCTTTCCAGAACGTCAATTTTGGACTTCTTCGAATGGATCAGACACTGCCACATGTCCTCCCCGAACAGTGTCACATGTCTTCTCCAAAATCGTTGATTGAAAATTGCTCTAAATAAACCCTTACCGTAGGTCTGCCTTTCGGAGTATCATCGTCGGACTCTCTCAGGGTGAGTCACTCTGAACTCAAACTCCGAATGGTTCGGTCTCTGAAAAAATGGAACACTTTGAATAACTCGAACTTCGAACACTACACTAATAGATGATTTCCACATGTCTCAATGTGAACATTTGATTAGAAATTAATCCTCATCGTTGATGTGGATAAACTTAGCTAGATCTATCGGACTCAGTCGAACTACCATGTGTCTCAATCTGAATTGTTGATATATTCAGCCTTGAATAGATATTGACCATCAATCGGTCTGTCTCCCTCAGATTATTCATCCAACCCTGCACTCTGATGATCTTACTCTGACCAATAAGTTTTCACCACATGTCCCTATTTTAGTCGCTAGTCTAGGCTACTCCTAATTGATCTCCAATATTGATTGGGGTCTATCTCTGACAAAGTATTATGATTGTTCATAACTTCAATGGTTGTTAAACTTCCTACCTCCACCGTCGAACTCTCTTTTTCAATTGATCTATGTTGTTGATCAGACTATTGTTCATCGAGGTGTTCCTCCAGCTCTGTTCCAACACCGATAGACTACATCAACGATCACGATCTCTTTTGATTGTTGATAAATGACCACGCTTTCTTCCAATATAATCTCAACCATCCAATCTTGAACCATGAACTCGTCCGATAAATCAATGGCCATGATTTATTGATGAACTTGATACAATGGTCATTGTTCCTTGGCACTTGCAAAGGGATTCGAACTTTGTTTCTAGAGGGTATTTGACCCCTATTTATGCTTGCACATGGACTCTTTTTTCTCGTCTTCTTTCACAGAGTAAACACACATAAATCTATCATGAGTTCATCATTGCACATTCATTTTTGCACACGAGGACACTCTTCCTCTGTTTGGCTATGGTTTTTTTTACAGGTTTCAATCCTTGGACATGTCATCCGTTGACATCAATGATAACACAATTTTCAACAAGAGGTTTTCCCTTGGATACCTCTAAGCTCATTTTTCTTGCCTTTTGAGRAAAATCTCATTTAAAATATTGAAAATGAAGGGCCATTGTTCCCAATTATTGTAACCATTGGACCCCTAATACAACATCAACAYCACCCAATYGGATGGAAATCATGGGAMTATCCAATAAATACTCCCTCATATTGAKCTTAATACTATGGCACTTCCCAGAACAATTTATGGTACCTCCATCTACAATCATTACTTGGAAATYTGGCACTAGATAAACAAAGCCATTGAGATCTTTTGCTAATTTGCAATTGATGAAGTTATGGATTCTACCAGAATCAATCAACATTGTTAGCTTTTTATTTTTTATATATCCTTCTATATTGAGGGTTTGTGGAGTACTAATGTYAGCCAATGCATGACAAGATATCRTTCAGTAGTCTCTTCTAGTCCAATTTTTATCTTCTTGATCTTGATTGTCTATGTAGAATACTTTATTCCCACTGCATTTATGCCCCTTACTGTACTTGTTGTCGCAATTGAAACATAGTCTTGTTGCTCTTCTTTCATTCATTTATTTGAGGTGTCAACCTTGTCTGTTAAGGTATGGTTGTCTTATGAACCCCAAAACAATCTCTCATTCATGTGTATTCTCCCATGGTAGACTTATGTGTAACATTATTCTTGGCTTGAATATGACGAGCAGATTACATAGCTTCCATAATGTTTGCAGGATGTTTTAAGAAAAGATCATGTTTAATGTCTTCTTTCAATACACCCATGTAAGCTTGAAACAATTGTTCATCACGTATGTCATCCACCTTTGTGTCCAATACCTAAAATAATCTTCAATATCGCTTAAGTGCTTGATTCTTGTCAATTCACTGAAGTAGTCATGTTCCCAAACTTTCCCATATTGTGCTTCTAATTCTCTTGTAAATAGACCCCACGTATAATGATAAAAAGAGAGCTTCCTTTTAACTACACATTGATACCATTGATATGGTTTTATCTCAAAGTTCAAAGTTTCTATGTGGATTCTTATCTTATCATCCATAATATTATGCAGTTCGAAATATTGCTCTATTTGGTTCACCAAGGTAAAGACCTCTATTAGATCAAAAGTATTTAATTCAATCTTGGGAGAGTTGAATTTAGGACCCCCACCATAATTAACTCCACTATTAGAGATAAATCCACTTGAAAATTGATTTTTATCAACATGTTGTTCAAATTGAATACTACCTTTATTTTCATGAGTTCCTTGCATTTTGATATCTTCTTCAGGAAGTCTCTCATCTAAAGCATGAAAGAACATGGAAGATGTGGACTTTTGTAATTCCTTCATGGAATTTTACATTTCTTTTTTATTTTCATCCATCTTCTTCTCCATCTATTCCCTATTTTCAGTTATCTTCTTGTCCATCTGGTTATAAATCTCTTGGATTTCATCTTGAGTCATGGTTGAGATCTCTGGAGGTTTAGTGGGTGAATTAATTTTTAGAGAAGCACTTGGAGACATGTGAAAAAATTATAATGCTTCTCTTTTTCCTCTTTATCACAAATTTTGAATCACCCAAAATAGATCTTCCAATAAAAAGTTATGCCAATTGTAAGTTACGTACCTTTCAAACCCTTAATTTGGAGTTTGTCCTCATAGCCAACCTTCCTTCTGATGTATTTCTGCAATTTTGGCCCTTTCGGGTCTGAAATTTTGACCTCTAGTACTTTGATGTGTACTCTTTGAAATGCCACAAGTCTGACCAAAATTTAATGTGCCAAGTGTATGATAACTTTTCCAAACCTTGTTGCTTTTTGGATTTTTCTGGAGAGAAAACTTGTACAAAATTCTATGTGTAGAATATATGATACATGAATCTAAAAATTTTACTAGAAATACTCTGGATTGTTCTCTTTCAAGTGCAACTAGTCTTACAAAAAATTTATCCTCGCTGAAGAAGATATGACAATTTTACGCGGAACACATTTTTTAGACTAGTAATAGGGCTAGTAAAAAACCCTATCTTCCATAGGGTTTATCTTCGAAAGTATAATGAACCAGAAGATAAAATTTCTACTACAGATACCTTGTAGTGTCTTTTAAATAACCTCCAAGTTTCAATTTCTAAATCATTCCAAAATAAAAATAAAAAATTCTAATATGACTTGCTTGGAGAAGAAAAACCCTAAGATCAATCCTCAAATACCAAATGTTATGATCCAATGCCTTAAAAAATGATTAAAAAAAGTCAATGATTATAGTCCACTTCGAGGGCAAACCTCGTTTTACAATATATCCAATTCATAACACAATATGAGATGAGATAAGATGATCCAAAGACTAGGTCTCCTTGGTATATATATGAGACAAGGGGTTCAACGCCTACATACAAATATAACACAATAAATAAAATAATTCAATAAGGGGCTTAATAAGGGATTTTATACATAACATGGGCTTTGTATGGAGCTTTGTTTAGGGCTTAACAGACATTTGCACAAACTTCAAGTCATCCAGGTCGGGATACAACAATGAATGAAGACTATTTTTCTTTAATGGCAAATGATACTTTGGATCTTGTACCTCTTTCAAAAGGAAAAAAAAAATCATATGTAGATGGGTCTATAGAACTAAGTATGCGTCAGATGGAAGTGTTGAAAGACACAAGGCTCAATTAGTTGCTAAAGGATTCTCCCAAGTTGAAGGCAATGACTATAATGAAACATTTTCCCCTATAGAAAAAATGAATTCCATGCACCTTGTTCTAGCCCTTGTAGCCTCACATAAATGGGAGGTCCATGAGATGGATGTGAAATTCTCCTTCTTGCATGGGGATTTGCAAGAAGAAATCTACATGGAACAACCTCCTGGCTATGTTTGTAATGACTCCAACCTTGTTTGTCGCCTTAAGAAATATCTTTATGGTTTTAAGCAAGCTCCTTGAGCCTGTATGCCAAAATGGACAACTTTCTTCTTGATATCGACTTTTCTAGATGTCATTATGACCCTAATGTCTATACCAAGAAAGTAGGAATCCATCTCATAATCCTTGTTCTTTATGTTGATGACATTATCCTCACTGGTAGTGACCCAAAACTTTTAAACCATGTGAAAACCAACCTTAAGAAGAAATTTAAAATGACAGAGTTGGGCCATTTGCATTATTTCCTTGGCCTCCAAGTTTTGCAAACCAAGGAAGTAATTTTTCTTTCCCAGTCTAAGTATGCTTGTGACCTTCTTCTTCACTTTCACATGGAAGATTCTAAACCAAGCCCTTCTCCCTTCCAGTATGGAGTCAAACTTGATGCCACGTGTCCTTCTCCCAAAGTTGATGCCACTTTGTGCCATTAGTTAGTTGGTAACCTCTTATACTTGACTCATACCCATCCTGATCTTTCCTTTGTTATTGGTCTTGTTGCCTGGTGTTTAGTATATGCAAACACCCCATGAAAGCCATTGGAAAGTAGTTAAAAGGATAATTTGGTATGTCTAAGGTATAGTTCAGTTCGAGATACATTACAACTCAGGGGGACTCCTTTATTGGTTGGTTTCACCGATTCAGATTGGGTCATCGACCTTGATGATCAAAATTCTACTACAGGTTATGTTTTCAGCATTGGTTCATGATCTATCACTTTGGCCTATAAGAAACAACATGTTATTACTCTTTCTTCGACAAAAGCAGAGTACCGAGCAATGGTTAATGCAAGTCAAGAATACGTGTGGCTTTGGCAAATCCTTTTAGAGTTTGGATTCTAGCAACAACATTTGATCGCCCTTCAGTGCGACAATTAGAGTGTCATCACACTCGCTAAAGATCCAATTCAACATCAACATAGAAAACACATCAAGCTACACATGCACTCTATCATAAATCTCATTCGTGATCGAGTTATTAAAGTACTCTTTTTCCCTACAGAAGATCAAGTTGTAGACATTTTCACAAAGTCTCTTGTTGAAGAGAAGTTCTCCAAACTTCGATCTAAGTTACGAGTTCATGAAGTTGTCATTAAGGGGGGATAGACTCTAATGCTTCCTTCCTTATCCTATTGTGTCACGTTTGTAAATTCGTCAATCTTTTCCCAAGTTGTTCTTAAGGGGGGATGTTAGGATATTTAGACACTTAGGAGTTAGTTAAGATCAACTTGGTCTAATGTGTCGTTAGGTAAAAGTGTGTTTCTTTAGTATGCATTAGTATGCATTTGTAGTTAGATAATTCGACAGTTACGATATGTTCCCAACGTAGCATGATCTGATGGTTCATATTCTTCTCGATCTTAATGACTACATTGATCCATGGCTTAACACCTGATTGGTACATGATCTCTATTTAAAGAGCATGGAGGGTCATTTGTTGATGACCGATTGTGAGAAACTCTCTTGTAAATATCTCTATAATATTTTCTTTTACATTAATAAATTGCTCCAAGTGGCCACATTGGTTGGGCTCATGGATGTTTACCCGTAGGATTTTTACCACGTCAAAACATTAGTGTGTTGATCTTTGATCTAGTTGTGTGAGTGGTTACTGAATGTGTTCATCCTCTATTGGAATACCTATGTTGTCGAACATGATTGAGATTTCACATTGGGGGGAACCCCTGTTATTAAGGAGGGCATTGTAACACCTTGTTTCCCCCAGTCTGTAAAAATAACTATACTGGCCAAGTATTGTGGCAAACTCAGAATGTGAATGTGTGATGTGAATGGACCTTGTGAAAAAGGTCGATGAATGTAAATAATATTAGGAATATATATATATTGCGGGACTGCTGAGAGGGGGGGTGTGCTGAAAAAGAGACCACGATGGATGAAGAAAGGTGGTGGAAGGCACCTGGAATGGTGGCATTAAATTCCACCGAAACCAATACCGTATTTGGACTTCACTAGCCCAGAGAACCAAGAGCGGCTTGTTGGCCCCGAATTAAATGACTCGCCAGGTTGGTAGGTAAATGGCTCCTCGTGAGTAATGAGGGATGGGGGTGAACCACCCATCCGTAGAGTCCTCAGACTTGACCACCGCAAGGAAAATCGTGCCACACACAACCTCACTGAAAAGAGAAAAGGCAGGAAGAGTGTGCAATCAAGGGCAGACGCGAGGGAAAGAGAAGGAAGAACTCTGAAAAATACAAAGTGAGTGATAGCGGAGAAGAAGGAGAGTAACCTTCGTTCTCGGTCACTGACAAACATAAACTCAGTCTCGCAGCATCGTGGTCTCAGCTCGGGGGTGGCTAGTGGTAAATCCATTTGGAGTCGTTGAGCCTATGGTTGGGTGGAAACGAGCACCCCTCTCAGCAGTTGCATCACCTCTGGTGTTTTTCTTATAAGTGTTATATCTTGTATCTTGAAATTTATATGCTGACATGTATGCTCATAGTCTGTACAATTTATGAATGGTTTGAGTATAAGACTGTCTGTGTGGTGTTTTGATCAGAAATGGTGGTTGCATGCTTTTATTGGAAGGACCGTGTATGGCTTATGTTTATAGATAGATTTATATATACATATATTGAACTAATTCGGACTTAAGGTCTGCTTTCGGGAAATCTATGCCCTTATTCGTCTCCGGGAATACCCGGAATAGATCTCTCCACAAAGATACCCTCTCTGGAAAGCTTACCAAGAACCTGAAAAAGGATTTGGTGGCGCAAGTCTTAGCCATCTTGTGCGAGGAAGAATGGTCCTCGTAGATCCCAACATTTCAGCATTTCGGTGCTCGGAATACCCAAGGGAAAGTTCCCTTTCACTCGCAAGTCCCGAAACCCCGACTTGCGAAATCCTGAATTATTAGCGTGGGGGTAAATTAAGAGTTTTCGGAGTTTCGACACCCGGAGTATCTTGGTGCAAGTTTTCTTGCACTCGCGAGTCCCGAAGCCCCGACTCGCGAAATCCCGAAATGGCAGCGTGTGGATAAGTATCGATTGGCGGACAAGATTCTGTTGGAAGATCTGCGGTCAATCACGACCGTTAGATTGGAGGAAGAAATGAGGGCGTTAAATTCCCCAACCTCTTCCTTTTATCTTCGTGAGTAGCGAAGAAATCGGACCATAGATCCAAAGGTCCGTGAGAGTACATGAACCATTCATTCATAAGGACACGTGGCAGTCAGTAAGCGTTTCAGCACCCGGGAAACCAAAGGGCAAGAACCCTTGTCTTCGCAAGTCGCGAAATCCTGGTAAACGAAACCCCGAATCGGTTTAAGTGTGAATAAGTTTGAGAAAGTCGGGATTTGATCATGACCATTGATCATCCTGAAAAGATCATAATGGTTGATCATGGTTAAAGGTCGCAGCCGTCCATCGGAGGGACACGTGGCTTCCGGTCGGCATTTCGACATTTTGGCACCCGGGAAACCAAAGAGAAAGAACCCTTGTCTTCATAAGTCACAAAATCCCGGTACCCGAAACCCCGATGCGCTCTGTCGTAGAAAGGAGGAGTCCCGAAAGGATCTAGATCATTCATTGAAGGAGATGTGTGGTGAGCGGTCAGAGTTCGGGGAAAGCTCTGAAATATCGTGCGCCGTTGGATCCAAATCCTCGAGGATCGTTGATCTCCTACACGAATCCCCATATCGGGATTCAGGGATTGGAGTGACAAGAGTTTTAGATTCATTGCATCGTGAACTCCCAGTTCATGAAACTTCGAAAAGATCTGAATCGTTGGATCCAAGACATCGAGAGCCGTTGGATCTCATACAAGAACTCGAGTATCGGGTCTTGGGGTTTGAAGAGTCGAAAGACTTTACTCTCTTGCATTCTGAACTCCCAATTTCCGAAATCCCGATACGACCAGAACCGTCGGATCAGGGGAGGCTTATAGCCGTTGATCTCCCTTTGGAGGGGAACTTCAGAGATTACGGAGTTTCGGGGATTCGAAAGGTAGAGGAAGAGACATCGCATCACGATTCCCCAAATCGCGAAAAGCTGGTAAGTGCTTTGTCGATTTAGCACGTGGTCACGGAACAGGGTCACGTGGACAAGACACAAGCGGGGAGCTTATCACTCGCCAGTCATTTCGGGGTTCGGCATTTTGGCATTTCGGGGTTTGCAGAGTCGAAAGACTCGTCTCGCTTATATCATTGAGTTGCGAAATGCGAAAAGGCGCCTAGTTGTTTAGTCGGTGGTCATAACCGACGATCACATGGAGGTAGAAAGGGGAAGAGCTAGCCTGCGCTAAGCCCCCGTAGGACTTCGGGGATTCTGCCCCTCGCGAAAAGGCAAAAAAATTATTATGTCGTAGTGGGTGTGTTACAAATTGGTATTAGAGCATGGTTACAACACTTGGCCTACTTGGGCTCATGAACGAGTTGCGCAGAAGCTCCGTTCGAAACAATCCTAAAAGGAGTAACCCCCTGTATTAACCTTCCTAATCAAAAGACAAAGTTAAGAATGAAAAACCCTTGTTGTGTGTGTGCATGAGAAAAATATGAATTATGTACTGGTTATAAATAAACATAAATATTGACTAACAACCAGCGTTTGTCTTTTGCACCTAAGCGGACGATCAGCTGCAGGAAACTACAGACACATAGAATGGTGACTCACCAAGAGGTGGAGGAGGGCTCCCACAACTGAGATGAAGAGTCTGACGAAAGGAGGGCAATAGGGACCCCTCCAAATCTAGTTGAAACTGTGAGGAGCCTCATGGTTGGGCTCGTGGATGTTTCCCTGTAGGATTTTTACCACGTCAAAACATTGGTGTGTTGATCTTTGATCTAGTTGTGTGAGTGGTTACTGAATGTGTTCATCCTCTGTTGGAATACCTATGTTATCGAACATGATTGAGATTTCACATTGGGGGGAACCCCTATTATTGAGGAGGGCATTGTGCCTATGTCAATAGAAGGATAATGGGAAGCTTTTGGAAGAGGTATCAAAGGAGGAACTAGGTGTGGTGTTGCATAGTTTTAAAAAGGAAAAAAATCCTAGGCTTGATGACTGGCTTATTGATTTGTCCACTAGCTTTATTAATTGCATAGGAGAAGACTTGCTAAGAGTGGCTGAAGAATCCGGGGACGATAGGAAGATGTTGGTTTCTTTTAATTCTACTTTTATCACTCTAATTCCAAAAATAAACAATCTTACAACATTTGAAGAGTTTAGGCCTATATCCTTATGGGACTATATATACAAAATTATAGCCATGAGGGTCAAGTGCATGCTATTAGATTCCATCTCTAATGAGGGGCTACATATAATAAAACTAAAAAAATTTCTAGCAATGGTGGCCAAAATTAACCTCTCTAAAGCTTGTGATAGTGCTAGTTGGTTGTACTTGAGGTCAATGTTGATCCATCTAGGCTTTTGCGTTCAATTTGTGAACTAGCTAATGAGTTGTATTTCTAATGTTTCCTTCTTAATTCTTATCAATGGTTTTGCTTCTTCTTTCTTTGGGTTTAGTAAATGGTCGAGGAAAGGCATCCCTCTACCCCCTCCTACGTTTTCTCATGACTATAGAGGGCATTAGTAGGATATGCTTGAAGCTAGAATATCAAGCCTTTTGAAGGGCATCAAATTTGGCAAAATGGCATTTTGACCCATCTCTTGTTTATGGATGACATATTATTTTTTTGTATAGATTAAACGAGATATGCAATGAAATTGAAGGAAGTACTTGATTTGTATTGCATAACTACTGGAATAAGGATAAACATAGGAATTTTTGTCGTGTTCCTTCTTTAAAGTCAATGAAGAAGGTGCAAGATACTTCTCTGAGTCATTTCCATACTATCATACTGAGATGTCAGGGGAATTGAAGTAATTGGGATTTTATCTAAAGTCAAATGATCATGGGAAGAGAGTTTGAGGTTAGCTAAGTTCTAAGGTGGAAAGGAGGCTAGTTGTATGGTTTTATTGGTGGCTCTCTAGGGGAGGCAATCTTATTTTGGTTAAACTTGTACTAGAAGTTATCCCCCATTATATTGGATGACTTTGGCGTTTATCCTGAAAGGTGCATTGGAGCAATTGAGGAATATCACCATAGGTTCTTTTGGTTTAGATGCAAGGATAAAAAATGACATACCTCTAGTTAATGACAACAATTAGCAAGGCCTAAGGAGATGGAAGGTTGTTAATCCATTAGAAAAATCCCCATGCAAAGCCCTATATATTGAGTTGTTGTATTTCTATTGTTATATTAGTATTGTCCACTAGACCTGTTAATTGAAATTGTACCCTTGGTAAACTATATATATATACACGAAGGAGAACTAGTTTTAGGATCATCTCATCTTATACATTTGTTCTATTGTAAAAGGAGGTTGCCCCCTTGAAGAGGCTTCACATTCATCAACCTCCATTTATCAAGGCACAAAGTTACTTCTCTCTCTCTTTTTATCTTATTTTGGTCATTTCATGTGTAACACTTAGTATCAAAGCATATGATTGATCAAGGTAGATATTGGTGGCCACCCACCTATTCTAACTGGCTCCTCTTGACAGTTTTTAGTTCAACACGTTCTTTTGTATTTCTTTGTAATTGTGGGTTCTACACTTTTGGGGCTATCTGAAGCCCTACACATTTTTCAGGAGGAGATTGGTGGCCTCCCTCCTAATCCAACTGGCTTATTTTAGATGTTTTCATGTCAGCACATCTTTTTGTACTTCCAGGGCCGTTTCGGGGCCTTAAACAATGTTTTGTTGGCTTGCCATGGTCAAACTATAAATAGAGTCAAAGTTTAATGGCATAATGTGTAATTCTAGAAAAGACCTTTCCAACGGGCTATCACGTGCCTAAAACGAAGGTCATATGCAAAAGTTACGACTTCGGGAAATTAAGGTACCAACTTACCCATAGGGGCCCACGTGATGTTGCTGTTTCACCTCCTAGGGTTAGGTTTTTGGATGTCTAGGGTTTTGGAATTCATGAGTAATATTAGAAAGGCCTCTGGAACCTCACTGTAATCATTCTACTCAAGCGGATGCACATAGAAGCCACACTTCTTCTCAGAGATAGCTACCACCATCCGAGCAAGTTGTTTAAGGTCTATAGTTTTACAGTTTTAGCCTATTTCATTTATTCAATAGAAGATATTGTTCACTGGATATCTGTGTTTTTCTCCATATCTTTGTGTTTATTGTATTCAATCTATTAATCAATTCATTTTGCTCCTAAATCCGGATCAGTGGTATCTGAGCGGTTTGTTCTTCATTTATTTTTCTTCATACATGTCCTCGACAAGATCTGGGTACAAGAAGTTGGGACTCGAACCAATCGATCCTTTGCAAGATCGGTCACGTCAAGCCCGAAAACAATCCATGGGGAATGAAAAGAAAGATGATGGAGCAGGAGATCCTTTTAAAATGTTGCTCGAGGAATCCCTTGTGGGAAAAAGGAACAAAATGATGGACAACTTTGCACAGATCCTTCAGCGGTTGCACACAGGAGAAGCATCTTCATCAAGTGGCCATGCAACCCCTTCAAGGTACATGTAAATTTTGATATTTCATTATTTGAAGGAATGATAGATGCAGATTCTATACATAAATGGTTGAATCTGCTCGAAGGGTATTTTTTTGTCCACAATTTTTTCGATAGGGAAAATATTAATTTTGCACTCCTCAAGGTCGTCCCCCATGTTAAGGACTAGTGCGATACTAACTCTGAGTAAAGGGCCATAGAGGATTCTACAATATTTGCGATCGCCCCTACATGGGATTCCTTCTGAGATTACATTAAAGAACAATACTACCTTGTTGGAAGCTACGAGGACCAGTACACCAGATGGACCACCCTACGTCGGGAAAGGGACCAAACAGTACCAGATTTCACCAATATTTTCCATACCTTGTGCACCAAATTGGGTATCAAAGACTCTAAGCAACATCTGGTGCTCAAATACCATGGTTTTTTGCATAGATACATTCAAACAGAAATGGATCTTCTGGACATCGCTTCATTAGGTACGGCTTATAGATATGTTGTCACGATCGAGCATAAATTTAAGCAGAAGAGGTGAGAGTTTGGATCTGTAGACTCCTCACAATCGAAGTAGGGCAAAGGCGGCCCCAACCCACACAACAAGGGATAGAGCAAAGTTGGCCACTCTCAGGACAACCAGTCCAAGCCGCAACACAAGAAGGACAATGAGAAGATGAAGAAGGACATGGCAAAATGATGTGAATACCATAAAATCCCTTGGCACAACAACGAAAAATGTCGCTTCAAGCAATCACGTGTGGTTGAGCAGACAACTTCCGAGTCAAAGGTCGATTCTGACTCTTAATCAAATCCAGAAGGAGGGAAGCGGATTATCGATGTTAAACCCAGTGCCACTGTCGCTACCACCAAAGTCCAACCAAGCAAACCAGAAGAACCAAAGGAAGGGGAACGCCTCTTTCACTCATGGATGTGGGTAAAGGGGGCTCCGTTTCATTTCATTGTCGATAGCAGTAGTCAGAAGAACCTGATCTCAGCATAGGTCGTAAAGTGGTTGGACCTTCCAACGACACCACACCTGCAACCTTACACCATCAGCTTTCGCCAAGGAAGAGATCTCTGTGTCATCCAACAATGTTGTTTGCCCTATGGCATCAAGCTTTTCAAAGATGAGGTATTCTATGATATTGCTCCACTTGAAGTTTGTGATGTTCTTTTAGAACAAACATATTTGTGGAAGTGTCATGTTGTGTATGAGTGTAGACCTAACAGTGTTATTATTACTTTGGGTAGACAATTGTACAGGATACCAGAGGTAGCATCACTTACCGTTATTTCTTTAATCTCTTCTAAGCAATGCAGTAAGGTCATTTCACAGACCAGGAAGTTCATTTTCTTTGTGATCCGTGCTCACAGTAAATAGAAGGTCGCTGCCACATCCATGGCCTCTACATAGAACCTCTATTTGGAGCAGAAGCAAGTGGACGAGATCATGGAAGAGTACGGAGACATATTCCCCTCACCCATCGGGGTACCGATGCACTACCAAGTCAAGCATTCAATTTATCTAACCCCCATTGCACCTCTGCCTAATGGACCAGTCTAGTGTTGCTCGTTGATAGAAAATGACAAAATCAAGCGTCGGATCCAAGAGCTTCTTCAAAAGGGGCACATCAGACCCAACTCCTCCCCTTGCGAAAGCATGATTGTACTGGTGCAGAAGAAGAACGGGACCTGGCGAATTTGCATTGATTACAGAGCATTAAACAAAATCACAGTTAGGAACCGATACCCAAATCCTAGAATTGATGACCTTCTTGACCAACTTAAGGGGGAAAAGTTCTTCAACAAGATTGACCTTAAGTCTGGCTACCAATAGGTTCTTGTCGAACCAACTAATGTATGGAAGACAACTTTAAAATCTAAAGAAGGTCTCTTCGAATGGTTGGTCATGCCCTTTGTCTTAACAAATGCACCAACCACTTTCATGAGGTTGATGGATGATGTATTGAGACCCTTCACCAACTCTTTTGTGGTGGTATACTTGGATGACATCCTCATCTTCAACAGAACTTGGGAGGAGCACATGCAGCATATTCAGCAGGTTTTCAACACTTTGCGGAAGCACAAGCTATATGCCAACTTGGAAAAATTATCCTTTAGCATGAACATGGTCCAATACTTGGGCTACATTGTTGATGAGAATGGGGTACATGTTGATCCAGCTAAGATCCAAGTCATTCGTGACTGGCTAGTCCTGACCACACTAACCGAGCTTCAGAGGACTTGCCAACTTCTACCGACGATTTGTGTTGGGATTCTCCCATATTGCATGGGCCTTCATCCAAGTGACCAAGGGCGGTGGTAGGGAAAAGTTCAAGTGGGGGAAGGAACAATAACGACCATTTGATGGCCTGAAGCATCACTTTTGCTCAGCTCCAATACTCTCCTTGCCCGATCTACAACAACCGTTTGAGATTGAGACTGATGCATCTGACTATGTTGTAGGCACAATTCTCACTCAACATGGTCATCTAGTGGCATACCATAGTGAGACACTCTCAGATACTGTCTAGAAATACCCCACATATGACAAAGAAATGTATTACATTGTACGAGAATGTCGTCAATGGAAACATTACATTCTGGGAAATGAGACGATCATCCACACTGATCACAAGGCATTGCAGTTCATACAGACACAGGAGAAGTTGCAGAACGACCACCATCAGAAGTGGTCCACCTACCTCCAGTAGTTCCATTTCAACATCAAGTATAAGACAAGGAGCACAAATCATGTCGTTGACTGCCTTAGTCGACCCTCCCATGGAGGCACTCACCACTGTGCTCCATTCCTGTGGACATGAGGCATCTGAGTGGCCCCAACTTTATCAACAAGATCCGAACTTCACCACCACCTATCAGCTCTTGGGTACATGCACAAATGTCATCGATTTTCACATTCAGGAGGGGTTGTTATGCCATTTGGGCCATCTTTGTGTTCCTACAAGCGAGCGTGAAAAGATGATTTGGGAAGCCCACTACAGTCAGATGGCAGGACATTTTGGCGTGGAGAAAACTGTGGCTATTCTACAGAAACATTTTTATTTGCCAAAACTTTGACAGGACGTCAGCAAGTATATCATATATTTCATTATATGTGCCACTTCCAAGCCAACCATTAAGAAACCAGGATTATACACCCCTCTTACTACTCCCAAGAAGCCTTGGGAATCCATCTTGATGGATTACATGTTTGGCCTTCCGTCCACCAAGCAAGGCAATGATTGTGTATTTGTGGTCGTTGTTTAGTTTTCGAAGATGGTCATCCTCA
>ML789944.1:193669-210277 GCA_009831015.1 Picea engelmannii
CGAGCAAGGATTCCCTGGAACACATCCAGGGGCCCTAGAACACATCTAGGGACTTATAACAGCTTGGTCTCAGACCAAGAACCCCAGTCATATACTGGGGGCCCTAAGAAGGGTCTTTTGTCATGGCACTGACTGATTTATCCCAGACCAAGTACCTAGGGAGTGCACTGGGGGCCCTAGACCTCGTCTAGGGTCTTAGCCATTCTTCAGGAGAATGGCTCTCGCAGCTGCTATAAATTTAACAATAGCTTTACAACCTCACAACAATGACACAAGGAGGAGGACAAGCCTACCGATTTTGTGCCAAGTTGGGTGAATTGTAAAAGAATAACTTAATGAAAAATTAGACTAGCCACACAACCTTCTCTTTATGGGAGAAGTGGGACAAACAAATAAAATGCAAAACAAAAAATTAAACACTGATCTAGCCTTCACGATATTGCATGGATTGGCATAGCCAATCACTTTGGAAGGTGTGGGCAATACTAAACTAATTTACAATATTAGATTTTAACTTTAGTAAAGAGAATGCAATCCCAAGAGACTCTCTTGGGCTGTTTACAATGTCTTAGAAGAAGATAGAAAGAAGAGGGTTTGGTACCCAAGCTTTCAAAGACTTTCCTTGAGTGTTTTGAGGCCCAAAATGGACAACACCTCCCCTTAACCTGGCAAGAATCTGCACAAAACAGCAAGCAAAACTTGCTGGAAAATGCTGCAAAAGACTTAAAAACTCATTAATTTCTGTTAGTGTATAAAACATAAATCTTTAGAGTAAAAATCTGAACAAAAAATTTGATTTTAAATGACTATTTCTGTTCAGAAAATTGCTTTAAAGTAAATGGGAAAGATAGAAATGATAACAAAAAACTATTGGAGGCTTTGGATGGTTGAACAAGTGAATTTCCAGATTTGAAATTCACTTCTTCAAACCCTTTAATGACCTGCAAATGCATAAATACTTGCTACAAAACCAACAAGGAGGTGAGTATATCTAAAGGACTTGCAAAATACTTTCCAAATTCTATAAAAATAACCCACAAAAACAAATAATAATACTACTATAAATTCTTCCATTCAAAGTACTTTGTTTGGATCTCCAAGTTAAGACAATGTAAGCAAGAAATACACAAGAGTAAAACAACAATATGACGTCACAAAAGAAACATGAACAACATAAAGAAGACTCCCAATGCACACCATAGATATCCTCCAAAGCTTCCTTTATTACAAAAAAAATATTGCTACAAATACTTGCAGCAAGATTTACAATGAAAGAATGAGAGAGAGAGAGAGAGAGAGGAGTGGGAGAAATTTGGGCAACATAAACTTGCTCTTAGAACAGATGGAGAAATGAGGAGGGGTAGGCATTCTTTTATACTTGGGGTAGAGGAAAAACCCCTCTTGGATGAGCTCCAAGTGGAATTCATCCAAGGGAAAGAGGATAAAGTCAAGGAGGGTGCACTTTTAGAGTTTTGGACAAGTCTAGGGTTTGAGGGATGAGAGGGGAAGGGGGAAAACACCTTTTCCCTTCATCAAACATGAGGTTAGACTTCAAGGGGGGCACACTTAGGGTTTAGACCACCTTTTTGCTTTAATTTTTTATTTCGGCCAAGTTGATGAGCAAGGGGGGTACACTTTTGGCTAGCAAGTGATCACTTTAAGTTGTTGGCTTAGCATGGGGGGTTCTTTAAGTGGAAAATCACTGTTCCAACTTAGGAAAAAGGTTAGGAAACCTTTCCCACTCTCTCTCATGACTTTATTCCCTTTTTACAATTTTTTGGCTTTTTACTTTAGCCAATTAAATACTGACTTTTGACTCCTCATGGACAAAGACCTAGCAAAACTTGTCCAATTGAGCTGAAACTTGATCCAAGGGTGTAGGGGGTCATCTGTCATTTGTTTTGAGTATTCACACCCCCATCAAAATCCCCAAGGACCAAATTTTTACATTTTACATAAAAAATAATTAAAATTTCCATTAAATGGAGAATTTTAATAAATTAGAAAAAACTATCAAAACTTAACGAAATTCTGCAAAACTCTAGAAGATGTCTAGCATGGTCATTTACAACATTCCTAAACCTTAGTCACACCTTGGGCTCTATCATTAGAATGCCTTTCACCACTTTGAAGGATTATTGTGAGTGAAAAACTCAAAGATAGTTAAAATGATCCGTTAGGCCAGATTAATTACCTGAGGAAAAAACACTCGATGAAAGGACTTCCCCAATGAAAGTCCTAGGTAACTAACTAAAAAATTGACTCATGCTGACCTATTACATTATTATTCCATGCAGGGGAGCGAACATTCTGATTACATAGAAAGACGTGTTGGGGGCTAAATTTGCCCTGTTGAGCATAAGTATTCAAATTTGTTGCACTATAAGGTACCTAGCTTCATGATACATGACGTTGACCCTAGTTGAAATAGGTGGTCAACATTTGGCTCCACATGGGGACGTGTGTTCGTTCTTTTTGGAAGGAGAGCATGCGAGAACCTCAGAATCTACAAAACAAAGTGCTCACCAATACCCAACATAAATAGATGTGTGAAAACAATAATCAAATAAATGAAATGCTATGGACAATAATCACATAAATGAAATTACTATTTAATGAATTATATACATAAATGAAATAATGACAAAACTGAAAGGAAAAAGGTTAGAGATACGTTACAAAGTGTGTCCCTTTGGACACCAGGTTGCTCATCATCTGAAAAATAATTTGAGTTGTTGCCCATTCCTTGGAATATTCATGGGCTCACCATCCAAATGGCTGAGGTGAAAAGAATTAGGACCTACTATTTCCCATATCACATATGGACCCAACCATAAACTGTCAAACTTCCCATGCTTGCCTGGTTTTTCTTTGCTTTTATCCCACACCAATACTGTATCCCCAACTATGAAATCCCTCTGCCTTGCTGACTTATCAAATGCCCTTTTAACCTTTTCCCGATTTTTGCAACTTTGATCATAAGCCCTTCTTCTGTTTTCATCTAACTCAATCATCTGATTAATCCTATTCTGAACTGCATCCTTTTTTGTGGAAAAATTCTGAAGTAAACCATATGCTAGAAGCTTAAGATGTATTGACAATCTAACATCCAAACCATAGACCAATTCAAAAATACTTTTCCTTGTAGCAACCTTCTTAGTTATTCTATCTGTCCATAATGCATATTTGTTTTTATTATCCCATGACCTTTTGTTTTCCCTCACAATTTTCTTGACTATGGTCATTAGATTTTTATTACTTGACTCAGCTTGACCATTTCCTTGACCATTTCCTTGGGGATAATAATCTGATGCATGTGACAAGATGATGCCATATTTGAAACAAAAAGAGGACATTTCTGTTGAGCAAAAGGCCTTTGCATTATCTGTTACTATCTTTGAAGGCACACCAAATCTAGTTATTATATTGTCTTCAAGGAAATCCATAACAACCTTTTTAGTTGCTGATTTGGTAGGGATGGCTTCAACCCACTTTGTAAAGTAATCTGTAGTTGTTAAGATCCATGAATAACCATTACTTGAATTATCTTTAAATTTTCCTATGAAATCCAAACCCCACTGTCGAAAAGGTGCCTCAACCACAACTGGCTGCAAAGGGAGGGTAGCTAACTTCTATTTTCCTGCGAAAAGATGATAAGGTTCGCATTTTCTTACAAATTGATGGACATCTGAAAAAATGGTGGGCCAATAATACCTTGCTCTAAGGATTTTATGAGTTGTTGTTTTCGCTGCATAATGACCACCACAAAATCCAACATGGAATTCATCGACTAGTTTCTTGGCTTCAACTTCATCAACACATCTAAGGATTATTCCATCAAGATTTCTCCAACCTAGCCCATCTTTAGTGGGGACATACTTGGATGATTTTAACCTTAAAGCTCTTTTCTTATGACCCACAAGATGGCTTGGACAGGTGAGATTCTTAAGATATAAAATTATATCTGCATACCACTCTACCTGTTCAAACCTTAGTATGTTTGGGGAAAATTCTGGATTATCATTTTGACAAATCATACCCAAAGCTTTTTCATTTCCTTCAGTCAACATTTTAGCTAGACCTTGCCCCTTGATCAATTTTGTGGGTTTGATTTCTAAGTCACATTCTTGAATTTTTGCAATCCATCTTCCCCTTGTACCTAACCCTTATGACCGGGATAATACATCTTTAATTGCCGAATTAGGAACATACCCAATTACTTTGGAGTATCCAATGAAGACTCTAAAATGTTTTAGGGACTTTACCAAAGCATATTCCTGTTTTTCAACCATGGGATATTTTAATTCTGCATTTTGCAAGGCCCTACTCATGTAAGCAATGGGCTGATCTTGGCCTTGGTCATTTTTCTGAAGCCACACACCAACAATGGTATCTCCAGAGGCAAAGGAGAAAATCCGAAAGTCCTTGGAATAATCCAGATTTATGAGTACGGGAGCTTTAGAGATGGTAGTTTTAATTTCTTTGAAAGCTCTCTAACTTTGATCATTCCACTCAAATTTAACATCTTTCTTAAGCAACTTGTAGATTGGCTATACTATCTCTGCATAATTAGGATTAAATCTGTGAACAAAATTTGTTTGGGCTAGGAAGGATTGGAGAGCTTTCTTTGATATAGACAAAGGGACTTTTTCAAATGCTTCAACTCTTTCTAGGTCTAGCTTGACCCCATCTTTGGAGATTATGTGGCCCAAAAGTTTCCGTTCCGTTACCCCAAAAACTGACTTGGCCGGATTTAAAGAAATTCCAAATTCCCTACATCTTTCAAAAACCTGCTTTAAATGACCCATATGACTCTTTCCATCCTTTGAAAACACTGTTAAGTCATCCTTATAGATTTCAATGATCTTTCCAATTAATCTTTTAAAGGCATAATCCATAGCTCTTTGAAAAATAGCTCCAACATTAGACAAGCCAAAAGACATTCTTAGATATTCAAAGGTACCCCATGGAGTAGTGAAAGTAGTTTTATGCCTATCTTCTTCCTTGACTCTGATTTGATTATATCTTGAAAACCCATCAAGCATTGAAATCATTCCTGAATTTGTTACCCTTTGTAACAATGTTTCCATCTTGGGGAGGGGTAGTTATCTTTTGTACATGCAATGTTCAAATTTTTGAACTCTATACATAGCCTGATTTGACCATTCTTCTTTCTAGCTACCACCAAATTTGAACACCATGAAAAATGTCTAGTTTGGGCTATTATTACGGCTGCTGGCATTTTCTGCAACTCCTTTTGGACCAAAGGAGCCAACTTGGGGTTAATCTGTCTCAACTTTTGTCTAAAGGGCTTAGATTCCTCCTTTAAAGGAATGACTTGCTAAATTACATCCTCCCTATAAACTTTAAGCTCATCATAGGTGAAAGCCAAAACATCCCTATATTTTCTTAGCAATTTAATAATTTCTTTTCTTTCTTCTATAGGTGTGCTTTTCCCAACTTTCACTATCCTAGGCTCTTCACTTCAAAGTGATCACCTTGGTCTTTTACCAGTTTCTTCCTTTGGTTTGTGACCATCTTGCCTATCGAATAATTTCTCTTGTGCAACAAGGCCTCTAGGGACTGGGTTAGTCATATTATCATTTTTTGTATAATTACACCCCTCTTCCTTTTCACTGACATGGAATTCAGAAAATTCTTGCATGTGATTCAAGAACCTAATGACTTGCTTATCATCATCAAATATTTTCCAATGATCCATATTATCTGGAACTGAAGGCCTAAATATGACTTCTACTAAAATGTTTTCTTTAATCAATTCTTGGGAGAGTTGAAGAGTGGAAGCAACCACAACTAGTTCACATGCCTTAAAGCTTTGTTCTCTAGGAATAGCAATAAGGTTTAAGGCATCGAGACTTTCCATGGAGTCCCATATTGCATTCCTATACCTTCTAAGCCTTTCAGACTTGCATGCAAATTTTTTCTTAAGTTGTTGAATGACCAGATATGAATCTCCCTTTATGTTCAAACATTTGACACCCATGTCCTTGCAAAGTTCTAAACCAAGCAACAAAGCTTCATACTCAGCCACTTTATTGGTAGCATCAAATTCCAATCTATATGCAAACTTAAATTCCTAACCAGATGGAGATTTAATGACTATTCAAGCACCTTTTCCAGCTCTAGAAAATGCACCATCAAAATGCATGTACCATACTTCATTAATTCTTTCATCTTTAATTTCTTCTTCTAAAGGCCCTAAAGAATTAGTCAAGAGGACATAATTTCCAAGATCATCTTCTTTATACTTTAACTCATTTCTGGGATTCCTTGGATCTTCCACATGATACCCTTTCCAACTCTCTATTTAGTTTAAACACATCCCCTTCTGGAGTGGGAATGATGGCATAGGTTAAGTCCATTTGTATATTGCCCCCCAAATCTGCAGCTGTTTTTCTTGAAAGCAACATACCCCAAACATCGGGCACATCAATCACTACTATGTCGATTTCTATTATGATGTCTGGGAAAGCAGCCAAGTGTACTTGTAAACTTTTAATTAAACCATGCACCTTAATCATTTTACTATCCATGGCACAAATGTTATGGTAAGGCCTTAAAATCCTTAGATTTAACTGTTCCATCACTTTCTTAGTCATAACATTAGAACTTGCTCCAGAATCAAGCATGCTATTATGAAGGAGATGATTGTTCACAAGTAGAGAAAGGAAAGATGGTTGGTTCTCTTCGTTCCCCCTATCCCAATTTTGCAAACTTACAGGTGCATCTTGGTAAGCTACCGCTGGTGGTCTGTCAACACTGCTTTGAGAAGGTTCTTCTATATCTTTAGGCAATTTCTTCGTTTGAGATGGAATCTTCATAATTTCTGCTACAGGGACCAACATTTTTGCATTATTCAATCATTCCCCTAAGTCAATATTCAATTATGTATTTGTAGGAACCATTGATTTAGGAGGGGGAGGAGGTACCTTGGGAACACTTGTTTGAGGTTTGTCTTGATTCTTAGTTCCATTCCTTTGGTAAGCAAAGCCTCTATATTTAGACAAATCTGATACTTGCTTGGGAGTAGGCTTAGGACCAAACTTTTCTGTTTCTCTATCCACTACATCATTCATGCAATTTACATCCTCACCATACTCAATTAATTCCATCCATTCATTCATGCCAACATTATACTTTCTACCACACATGTTAACTTGTTCATTTTCTGATCTACAGAAACCTTCATCACCACAAATTTCAATGAAGACTGGGCAAGTTGATTCTTTGTGAAATTCCCCACAAGGCCTACAATAAAGGATAGCTTGGTGATCAACCAAGTTAGTAGACTCAAAAGGATTAGGTGGCCTTTGATATTGAGGTGGAGGTCTCTTTGGCCACTTATCATTTGGCTTATGATGGGATCTATTAGATTGAGCCCTCTCCATGGCTATCAACCTATTTTGCATGGCATTCATTTGATTAGCACGATTAATCTCCATTTGCTTGATTAGTTGAGTGAGCTCCTTTATACCCTCACTAGAAGACTCTTGGTTTTCAACCTTCTTCTTCTTCTCCTCATTAATTTTGGAAGGAGTTCCCCTTGAGAAACCAAGAATATTTGATTTTCTAGCATCTTGCATATTCTTATCTATCTTGATAGCAAAATTTTATGCATCCCTTAGAGTTGTTGGTTCTTTATCCCTTAACTGATATCTGATTTCTCCCTCAAAGGCTTCCATATAATGAATTAAAATAGATGCATCAGGAGGCTTGGTAGTTTCAGGGAGGATTTTAACCAAGTCATTAAACTTCTTATTGAATTCTTCCATAGTCTCATTTTCCTTCTTTTGACTTGTGCTAAGGCCAACTAATAGATGAAGATCCTCTTTCTAATCACACCATCTTTCATTGAAAGCCTTATGAATTTCGGCCAAGGTGCTAAATTTGTTAGGATCCTGTTCTAAGAACCACTCACTTGCTTCCCCCTCTAAAGACTACACAAAAATGGTCATCTTCACGTCTTCATGATTGTGACCATTACACCACTTGCTGACACGTAAGTTGACATTCAAGATGTGAGATCTGGCACTAATAGCATTATTTCCCTGAAAAGAAGGCAACTTCTCAATAGCTTTGTCAGGAATAGGATGAGGAGCCCCTTGAATATTAATAAAGTTACATGGCCTCAATAGGTCACACATAGTTGAATTAGAATTAGTTGTTGTAGGATTATTATGTGCAAACAAGAGATGGATATCAAAGATTGCTTCTTCTCCAAGACTTTCAAGTAGCCTACGAGGAGCAAGTCTGTTTATTCTTCTCCTATACACCTTTTCAGGTTTAGGAAAGGAATAAACGAACCCTTGCGAATTGCTCCTAGTAGTATACCAAAAAGAATTATCAAATGGAGTCGCCATTTGGAGACTAAGCAATGTCGAATAACACAACTCAAGTTCAAAAAATTTAGGGAAAGTTTTATTTCTTAGTTTTTTAAAGAATTAATTAGAGTTTGTCAATTAACCAAGGATAAAAGATTTATGCCCAACAACGATGCCAAAGATGTTGTTGTCCTTATACACACTTACTAACGTGGAGAAGTCTTCAACCCACTTGGTGTGTCCTTGGAGGCACATGCCTAAGTCCAAACCCACTGTCACCTCGATATGGACTTCTTCCGTCTAGGCTCACTCCTAGGGAAGCCAAGGGGGGTAGACCCTATTTAACTATGTTAAGGTTGAATTAATGATCTAGGAGTTATTTTGGTTTTTATATAAGGATGCCCAACCCAATGACAAGCAAACAATGCAAATGCAACTTTTAAATGACGAGCAAAACCTTTTTATTTACAATAGAATAAACAGACCAGTGCCTAAAATATATCCAAAGTTTACTTACACATTTACAAAATATATCTACAAAATGAAATACAACATGAACTACTTACAAAATGATTCTAACAATGAAATGACTTCTAGCTTTGAACAATTATTTCAAAATGAAAGAATACTTTCAACCCAATAAACAATGATGCATCAATACATGTAAATATTCACAATGAAAGAGATAGCTTGAAATTGAAAATGTTTGGAAAGTTAAAACACATGGAAAGTAAATTGCTTGAAGATAAAATTGCACAACATGAAAAGTAAGATTGCTTTGAAAGTAAAGTTGCACAACTTGAAAAGAAAGATAACTGAACTTGAAAGTGCAAGTGTTGTGAATGTAGTGTGTAGGTTAATTTTAATAAATTTTAAGTCTCTCTTGAATTAGGGGGAATTAAAGTGTGAGAGATACAAACCTAGACTATGTGACTACCCCAAATCCCTATCCCTTCAACCAAAAGGAAATGTTGGGTGCTCAAGAAGAAGGACGAACAAGGTCCTTCCCTAGCTCCACAGGTCAGATCCAAAATGCTTGGGCGCTCAAACAAGGAGGACACGTAGTGTCGTGAAGCCTTCCCCGACTTCAACCCCCTGTAGCCTCCCAAGTCACTCTATTTTGGTGGTTGAAACAATGAGTGGATTGAGTTCCTAATTAGACTAGGCACACGGTCCTTTTGCCCTTTCTTAGTTACCCAAGATCCACCGAAGTGGCAAGGGGAGAGAATACGGGGCAGAAGGCGGGGCACGAGTTCAATTTACTTTGCAAAAATGAAACTACTCTAGCCTCACGATATTGCAAGGTTGGCAGAGCCAAACACAATGCAAGGTGTGGGGAAAATTAATAAATCAAAAACTTGAAATGAAATATAACAATTGCCTAGCTACACAACATTTGCCTTAAGGATAAAGGTGGGCAAGAAAAAGTAAATAGCTTTACAACCTCACAACAATGGCACAAGGAGGAGGACAAGCCTACCAATTTTGTGCCAACGTGGGTGAAATGTAAAATAATAACTTAATGAAAAATTAGATTAGCCACACAACCTTCTCTTTATGAGAGAAGTGGGGCAAACAAATAAAATGCAAAACAAAAAATTAAAAACTGATCTAGCCTTCACAATATTGCATGGTTTGGCATAGTCAATCACTTTGCAAGGTGTGGGAGATACTAAGCTAATTTACAAGATCAGATTTTTAACTTTAGTAAAGAGAATGCAAGCCCAAGAGACTCTCTCGGGCTGCTTACAATGTTTTAGATGAAAATAGAAGGAAGGGGGTTTGGCACCTAAGCTTTAGGAGGCTTTCCATGAGTGTTTTGAGGCCCAAAATGGGCAGCACCTCCCCTTAACCTGGCGAGAATCTGCACAAAACAACAAACAAAACTTGCTGGAAAATGCTGCAAAACACTTAAAAACTCGTTAATTTCTGTTAGTGTATAAAACAAACATCTTTAGAGTAAAAATCTGAACATAAAATTTGATTTTAAATGACTATTTCAGATTAGAAAAATGCTTTAAAGTAAATGGGAAAGATAGAAATGATAATAGAAAACTATTGGAGGTTTTGGATGGCCGAACAAGTGAATTTCCAGATCTGAAATTCACTTCTTCAAACCCTTTAGTGACCTGCAAATGCATAAATACTTGCTACAAAACCAACAAGGAAGTGAGTACATCTAAAGAATTTGCAAAATACTGTTCAAATTCTATAAAAATAAGACAAAAACAAATAGTAATACTACTATAAATTCTTCCAGGCAAAGTACTTTGCTTGGATCTCCAATTTAAGACAATGTAAGCAAGAAATACACAAGAGTAAAGCAACAATATCACCTCACAAAAGAAACATGAACAACATCAAAAAGACTCCTAATGCACACCATAGATATCCTCCAAAACTTCCTTTATTACAAGAAAAATATTGCTGCAAATACTTGCAACAAGATTTACAATGAAAGAATGAGAAAGAGAGAGAGAGAGGAGTGAGAGAGATTTTGGCAGCATAAACTTGCTCTGAGAATAGATGGAGAAATGAGGAGGGGTAGGCATTCTTTTATACTTGGGAGAGAGGGAAAGAGGATAAAGTCAAGGAGGGCACACTTTTAGGGTTTTGGACAAGTCTAGGGTTTGAGGGGTGAGAGGGGAAGGGGGAAAACACCTTTTCCCTTCATTAAACATGAGGTTAGACTCCAAGGGGGGCGCAGTTAGGGTTTATGCCACTTTTTTGCTTTAATTTTTTATTTTGGCCAAGTTGATGAGCAAGGGGGGCGCACTTTTGGCTAGGGAATGATCACTTTAAGTTGTTGGCTTAGCATGGGGGGGGTTCTTTAAGTGGAAAATCACTTTTCCAACTTAAGAAAAAGGTTATGAAACCTTTCCCACTCTCTCTCATGACTTTATTCTCTTTTTACAATTTTTTGGCTTTTTACCTTAACCAATTAAATCCCGACTTTTGACTGACTCTGACTCCTCGTGGACAAAGACTCCTCGTGGACAAAGACCTAGCAAAACTTGTCCAGTTGAGTTGAAACTTGGTCCAAGGGTGTAGGGGGTCATCTGCCATTTGTTTTGAGTATTCACACCCCTATCAAAGTTCCCAAGGACCAAATTTTTACATTTTACATAAAAAATAATTAAAATTTCCATTAAATGGAGAATTTTAATAAATTAAAAAAAACTATCAAAGCTTAACGGAATTCCGCAAAACTCTAGAAGATGTCTAGCATGGTCATTTACAACATTCCTAGACCTTAGTCACCCCTTGCGCTCGATCATTAGAACGCCTTTCACCACTTCGGAGGATTATTGTGAGTGGAAAATTCAAGGATAATTAAAATGGCCTGTTAGGCCAGATTAATTACCTGAGGAAAAAAAACACTTGATGAAAGGACTTCCCTAATGATAAAGTCCTAGGTAACTAACTAAAAAAATGACTCATGCCGACCTATTACATTATTATCCCACGCAGGGCAACGAACATTCTAATTACATAGAAAGACATGCTGGGGGCAAAATTTACCCTGCTGAGCCATAAGTCTTCAAATTTGTTGCACCATAAGGTACCTAGCTTCATGATACATGACGTTGACCCCTAGTTGAAATAGGTGGTCAACACTCCTCAATCATAATATGTTAGAGATGTTTTGCGTGCTCTTCCTTTGTTATTTAGTATATCAAGATGTAGCTGAGAGACACTTGCACAAACTTGTTTGGGTATATCTTGAATACGCCATTCATTAGGCTCATACACAGTATTGGTGCATTTGTCAAAGGAAATGACACCACTACAATCTCACAATGCTTGAGCCATGTTCAGTTTGCCCTCTTTAGATTATCATTCTTCCTTCCCCTTTAATTGGTGATATCCTAACTGGAGATCTATCTTTGAGAAGACGGTGCCCACCTTAATTTGATCAAAGGTTGTCAATTTTTGACAAGGGATAGTGATTTCCAACTGTTAACTTATTCAACTAATAATAATTGATGCACAAGTGCAAAGATCCATCCTTCTTGACAAACAACTGTGACACATGGTGATATACTTAGCTATATTATCCCCAGGTTAATTGTTTTTTGCAAATGAGTGCACAATGTCCACAACGTCAATGTGGTCATTCGATAAGGATCCTTCAATGTATGCTCTGCTCTTGGTGTTAGATCTATGGATAAATTTATCACCCTTTTGGGTGGCAAACTAGGTAGCGTTTCTGGAAACACATCTGAAAATTCTAGCAATATCAAGGACCAATCCAAGAAAGGATTATCTCCCTCACTAATTGCCTTGATGGCTTCATTTGGCATCCCTTTCTAATGCATTGTTTCACCTACATAACTGAGATGGAATGTAAGGGCACTAGTCCACTTATCCCAGGGATTTTCACAGGACATCCTTCATCATTTAGGCAAGTAGAAGCTTCCCATGGAAATCTGCATGGATTTTATGTGTTGCCTTAGTTCACCTGTATGATCACATTATAGGACAATGTCATGGTGTACAATTCAATCCTTATTGTGCACACTTTGAAATTCAACAGATGTTCCTTCCTTATGGGACCAAGACACTGCTTCACACTTGAAGCTATTTCAATGTTGCTAAAATCATCCTGCTTATTAGGTGTCAATCCACGCCAATTTAGTACATTGAATGAAATAAAACTATCAGTTGCACTGAGATATACTAAAATATAAAGCATAACTTCAATACTCATACTTGCGATGACAATCACTATGCACTGGTCCTATGCCTGATGGTTATCTACCACCATATATATACGATGTGAGCATCCCACGTCACCAATTGAAACACCTTCCTCTTATTGAGGCAATAGTCGGGATTGCTTATGAGGGAAGTTCTTTTCATAGTGAGGTCCACCACATCTCCAACACTATTGCTTGTCACAGAGACTAAATAGATCTGTGTGTTGACGAAGAATGTACAGAAGACTGTTGCTGTCTAGGTTGTTGGTAAGGTCATGGGGGACTTTGGAAAGCTCAATGTGATCTAAAAGACATACCTCCAACTCTATCTCTACAAACCCTTGTGTCGAGGTCTAGCATTCCATCCCTTGGAGAAGGGTTTTGTCCCCTTCCAACTGCGACCAAACTGAGGGGACATAGGTGTTTTAAAATTACGTTTGTAATCATGCCTTGCTTGTTGCTCCTACTCAATGTACAGTGCCTTTCGCATTACTTTGGTCAACGTAGGTGGTTCAAATGCGTGGGCTCTCAATTTGATATAAGGAATTGACCACTAACAACCATGTTTACTCACATCTTCTCCCCATGAAGATAATACACTTACTTGAGTAACTCCATAACCCTGGCCTCATACTCGGCCATTGACATACCACTCTGTTGAAGAGATGGCACTTATTTACTTGGTGTTGAATGAAGTGGTCTGATACTTGTCCAAGACCCTAAAATCTAATAACATCTTTTAGCCTTAAGTCACTATGGCGACTTTATTAAAAAGTCAAGCCTTATATTCTAACATCCAAGAAAGTGGAAAGGTTTTAAATAATTTAAAAAAATAATTGATGCCAAGGAAGTGGAAAGGTTTTAAATAATTAAATTTTTTTTATTTGTGGAGTTTCTAGAAGAGGGAGGGCGTAACTCCTATTGGAGGGCGCACCTCTTGGGATGAGGGAATGAATGGAGGGTGAGAGATGAGGGAGAGGACGTTGGGATGACATAAAGGAAGATGTGAGGGCTAAGGGGAGTCAAACTACATGAGAAAGGGGAGTCAAACCACGTTAGCCCCCCTACACACTCAAACAAAAGTTATAACGTTCCTCTACTAGGAAAAACGTCAATCCCCCTAGGGGGGCGTAACCTTTTGATGAGGTGAAGGGAAAAGGGTTAGAAAGGGTTGGAAAAGGTTAGGAGGGTAATGCTATGCTTAAGGGGTCTCTCTCTAACCATTATTTCACCTTTTTCATCCTTTAAACTCATTATTATAATTTTACATTTTTGCCATGTTTGGACTTTAGTAATTAAAATTGTTGTTTTTGACTGACTGACACTCTGGGTGGACAAACCCATAGCAAAAGTTATCCAACTGAGCCGAAACTTGGTCCATGGATGTAGGGGGTGCTATTCCATTTCTTTTGAGCACAAATACCCCTATCAAAAGTCCACAAACCTAGTTTTTACAATTATTGCTTAAAAATAATTAATTAATTAAATAATTAATCCTCCAAACTTAGAAAAAATTAATTAATTAAAAAAAACTAATCTAGACTCGATGGAATTCCGCGAGACTTTCTAAGATGTCTTGCATGGTCATTTACAATGATTCCCTATAATAGTTACCAAAAGATAAGCCCACTAGAACGCCGTTCACCACTTTGGAGGAATTATTGCAAGTGTGAGGGAAAAACTCAAGGGAAATCAAGAGGGCTGAAAAGCCCAATTGATAACCTGAGGATAAAAAACCCTCGGTGAAATAAACTCTCCCAGTGAACCGATCCCAAGGTAACTGACCTAGACATGACTCATGCAAACCTATTACATTATTAATCCACACAGGGGTGCGGAAATTCCAATTACAAAAAGAAGTGCTGGGGCCAAACATGCCCTGTAGAACCAAAGGTCTTGAACAAATTTGCATCTGATGATGCATCTCTTCATGGCACATGGAGTTGACCACCTATGTTGAAGAGGCGGTCAACAGGATGTACTTGCTGCCATCTCCATCATCTGGTCCCATCACACTGTGCTCAGTCGGAGCTCCCTCTGAACCTGGAGCCATCCTCGACACCTATACAGAACTCGAACTAGAAGATCTTCTCCTCACAGCTACTCGGAACCCTGAGCTCCTTAGAGAATCCACTCCATCCTGAGCATTGGTTCGACCACACCAGCTGAGCCTCTTGCCGGTGCTCAGAAGAGACTCACTCTCTTCTCTCAGAATGCAAGACCGAATCCTTGGGCCCACCGCAGTCTCAGGAGCCTCCTCATGCTCCTCATTCGACGCTGAATCATACACTGAAGGTTGTCCTCGCAACATATACAACTTGTTCATTCGATCAACTGTAGTTCCACCGGGTCCACTCCCTCCTTGTAGATAAAGGCACGTTCCCTCTTGAACAATGTACAATATCCTACATCCTCCAAGGCTGAGACTGAGAGCAATTTAACCCTCAACCCTGGAACAAAGAGAACTCCATCAAGCTCTAGGAATCCTCCATACTCGAGTTGGAATCTAACCCTTCCAACTCCACTTACAGCTCGCACCATACCACCTTCATTTACCACCTGTTGGTCAGGACCTGTCTCTATGATATTTAGGAATACTCCCCAGATTCCCGTCATGTGGCAAGTGGCTCCACTATCTACAATCCATCTGATATCACCTCCAAATCCTTCGCTACCGCTATTACACTGGAAACTAGGGTAACCAAAGAAAATTCCCTGTCGTACTTGGAAGCAAAGTCCTCCATGGCTGCTGTAGCAGTTGTCTCAGGCCCCTCTGGTTCCTTCTTCTTCTTCTTCCTCTCAGGACATTGAGAAGCAAGGTGCCCCAACTGGTTACAATAATAACATCTGACTTTACTCATCTCCGTCCCGAAACTTCCTTTCTTCTTGCTCTTTGCAGCAAGAGCAACATTCTCATCAGCTCCATCTGTCTTCTGTCCACTGCTCTGAGATCCTTCCCGGATCTCCTCCTGTGTGAAATCGTCCCACAGTCTGCTCCAATCTGGAAGATGCTCACGACCCACCACACACTTCACGAAGACTTCCCATTCCTTGGTGAAGCCTTTCAAGACTATCCTTACCAACTCTGAATCCGATATGACCTCTCCAACAACATCCAACTCATCTTTCACTTGAGCTACTCGGGTAAGATAAGAAAAAACACTCTCCTCCTTACCCATCTTGGTATCATGCAACTTAGCTTTCAAGGCCATCTTTCGGTTCTCATTCTTCGCCTCAAATAAGTTCTTAAGTGCATCCCACATCTCTTTGGTTGTCTTCTTCTCAGCCAAGTGTGGGATAAGGTGATCCTTCACCCCATCCAGAATAATCCTCTGAGCTTTGGCCTCCTTGATCTCATGCAAATCCAAAGCAACAGGGTCTACTGTGGGAACCACAACAACAAAACTGACATAGTTCCAAATCTTGTTCTCCTTGAGAACAAATGACATCCAGACCTTCCACTGCAAATAGTTGGAAATGCCATCCAATCGATCCTCAAATCTAATGCATGCAACCATATTCCCTGTCACAACTCAAGGAAAACAATCATAAATTCCCCCCCCCCC
>ML789944.1:210327-245505 GCA_009831015.1 Picea engelmannii
GGGAAATCAAGAGGGCTGAAAAGCCCAATTGATAACCTGAGGATAAAAAACCCTCGGTGAAATAAACTCTCCCAGTGAACCGATCCCAAGGTAACTGACCTAGACATGACTCATGCAAACCTATTACATTATTAATCCACACAAGGGTGCGGAAATTCCAATTACAAAAAGAAGTGCTGGGGCCAAACATGCCCTGTAGAACCAAAGGTCTTGAACAAATTTGCATCTGATGATGCATCTCTTCATGGAACATGGAGTTGACCACCTATGTTGAAGAGGTGGTCAACAGGATGTACTCACTGCCATCTCCATCATCTGGTCCCATCACACTGTGCTCAGTCGGAGCTCCCTCTGAATCTGGAGCCATCCTCGACACCTATACAGAACTCGAACTAGAAGATCTTCTCCTCACAGCTACTCGGAACCCTGAGCTCGTTAGAGAATCCACTCCATCCTGAGCATTGGTTCGACCACACCAGCTGAGCCTCTTGCCGGTGCTCAGAAGAGACTCACTCTCTTCTCTCAGAATGCAAGACCGAATCCTTGGGCCCACCACAGTCTCAGGAGCCTCCTCATGCTCCTCATCCGACGCTGAATCATACACTGAAGGTTGTCCTCGCAACATATACAACTTGTTCATTCGATTAGCTGTAGTTCCACCGGGTCCACTCCCTCCCTGTAGATAAAGACACGTTCCCTCTTGAACAATGTACAATATCCTACATCCTCCAAGGCTGAGACTGAGAGCAATTTAACCCTCAACCCTGGAACAAAGAGAACTCCATCAAGCTCTAGGAATCCTCAATACTCGAGTTGGAATCTAACCCTTCCAACTCCACTTACAGCTCGCACCATACCACCTTCATTTACCACCTGTCGGTCAGGACCTGTCTCTGTGATATTTAGGAATACTCCCCAGATTCCCGTCATGTGGCAAGTGGCTCCACTATCTACAATCCATCTGATATCACCTCCAAATCCTTCGCTACCGCTATTGACACTGGAAACTAGGGTAACCAAAGAAAATTCCCTGTCGTACTTGGAAGCAAAGTCCTCCATGGCTGATGTAGCAGTTGTCTCAGGCCCCTCTGGTTCCTTCTTCTTCTTCTTCCTCTCAGGACATTGAGAAGCAAGGTGCCCCAACTGGTTACAATAATAACATCTCACTTTACTCATCTCCGTCCCGAAACTTCCTTTCTTCTTGCTCTTTGCAGCAAGAGCAACATTCTCATCAGCTCCATCTGTCTTCTGTCCACTGCTCTGAGATCCTTCCCGGATCTCCTCCTGTGTGAAATCGTCCCACAGTCTGCTCCAATCTGGAAGATGCTCACGACCCACCACACACTTCACGAAGACTTCCCATTCCTTGGTGAAGCCTTTCAAGACTATCCTTACCAACTCTGAATCCGATATGACCTCTCCAACAACATCCAACTCATCTTTCACTTGAGCTACTCGGGTAAGATAAGAAAAAACACTCTCCTCCTTACCCATCTTGGTATCATGCAACTTAGCTTTCAAGGCCATCTTTCGGTTCTCATTCTTCGCCTCAAATAAGTTCTTAAGTGCATCCCACATCTCTTTGGTTGTCTTCTTCTCAGCCAAGTGTGGGATAAGGTGATCCTTCACCCCATCCAGAATAATCCTCTGAGCTTTGGCCTCCTTGATCTCATGCAAATCCAAAGCAACAGGGTCTACTGTGGGAACCACAACAACAAAACTGACATAGTTCCAAATCTTGTTCTCCTTGAGAACAAATGACATCCAGACCTTCCACTGCAAATAGTTGGAAATGCCATCCAATCGATCCTCAAATCTAATGCATGCAACCATATTCCCTGTCACAACTCAAGGAAAACAATCATAAATTCCCCCCCCCCCNCAAAAATCTCACTGGTCACTGTTACTCAGAGCCCAAGCTCTGATACCATGTAAATTTTAATGACAAAAATCAACAAGCTAATATTCTGTCATACTCTTAGCAACCTAGAGATAATTGTCTTGCATGAACTCTGAAATGTCTAAAACCCACATTCATAAATTTCCATAAGCAGAAATACACATTGCTAAGTAATTATGCAGCGGAAATAAACACAATTAACAACATTGATCCAACCATGAATAACTCAGAAATTTAGACAATGCTAGGGAAAACCCCAATGTGGGAAAACCCAATGAGAGAGAGAGATTCTATTATTTGGCTTCAGGAAAGTACATATCAACAACAATAACACATTTCCAGCCAAGAGAAAAACCACTTACAACACCCAAAAACTGTCCCAAAAATTTCTGTCTCGATTTCCGTCCCAAGTCCGTATTGTTGTGCGACCCACCCAAAAATTCTGCACCTCGAAATTTGTGCAAACAATCTATTGTACAGACTGTTTTGTACAGCCCAACAACAACAAAAACAACCTCGAAAACTGTGCCCAGCCTGCCTCGATTTTTGTGCCCTCTTCCTCTTGCTGTATGGACTGTACGGATCTGTACAGTACGACCTCCAACATTAGAAAATCAACCCAACACTCAACCAAAAATTCCTCCTTGGGATTTATGCCCTAGCTCTCTCGGAAAATGTGCCCTCCTTGCTGCCCTCTTTCCTCTCTCAAGTTTACTCAGAAATCTCTCAAGCTCTTTCTCTCAATGTGTCTTGCACACTACCCAATGCATTCTTTTATAAATCTGAAAATGACATTTTCCTTCCAAAGTGTCTTTTCACCTTCCCCAACCCTAAATACAAAGGCCAAGATTTAATCTTGCCTTTACAAGATCAAGGGCCCTGATTCATTCCCTCCAAAATGAATCACTTAAAATATTAAAGTACATTTCACTTTATTACAGAAGTGCACTTTATGAAATAAAGTCACTTTAAAATTAGAAGGTACACTATTAAAAAGACACTTTAATAGAAGAACCACTTTACAACTTTATAAAAACCCATTACAAAGTTAAGTGCCTAGTAGCGTCAACATAAGGTTACATCCGCATACAAGACAAAACATGCGGAGTACCTCACGAGCTAAAAAGCTAACATTTAGACTCAAAGGGGGTGAAATTAGGGTTTTAGGCATTTTTTCATTTGAATTTTTTACTTTTCCCTAAGTTCATGAGGAAGGGGGGTGCACTTTTCACTAGGGAGACTCACTTTTGGTTGTTGGCTTGGCATGGGGGGGTCTTTTAAGTGGAAAATCACTTTTCCAACTTAGAAAATACATTAGAAATCATTTCGCCACTTTCTCTCATGACTTTAGTCATTTTTACAGTTTTTGGCTTTTTTACTCAGCCAAATTAAAGCAATTAATTTGCTGACTCTAGACTGGCTTGGACTCCTCATGGACAATGACCTAGCAAAACTTGTCCAATTGAGCAGAAACTTGGTCCAAGGGTGTAGGGGGTCTAATGCCATTTGTTTTGAGTACTCATACCCCTATCAAAATCCCCTAGGACCAATTTTTTACATTTTACATCAAATTTAATTAAAATTACCATTAAATGGGTAATTTAAAAAAAAAAAAAAAACTATTAAAAACTCGACGAAATTCTGCAAGACTCTGGAAGATGTCTAGCATGGTCATTTACAATATTCCTAGATCCTAGTCCCCCATTGGGCTCGATCATTAGAACGCCTTTCATCACTTTGGAGGATTATTGTGAGTGAAAAACTCAAGGTTAATTAAAAATTACTTGAGGATAAAAAACACTCGATGAAAGGACTTCCCTAATGATAAAGTCCTAGGCAACTAACTAAAATATGACTCATGCTGACTCATTACATTATTATCCCACGCAGGGGAGCGGACATTCCAATTACAAAAAGATGTGCCGGGGGCCAAAACTACCTTGTAGAACCAGAAGTCTTAAAAAAAAATTGTACCCCAAGGTACACAGCTTTATGGTACATGGAGTTGACCCCTAGTCGAAATAGGTGGTTAACACGGCTCTTTTGTTCATTTGCTTTGTGTGTTTTAGGACTTGCTTTTGCACTCCAACTTTGTACTTAACTGGTTGGATTTGTGAGTCCCATTGACCTGCTATGTGTGGACATTAATAAATTTATCTTATTTTATCATGTTGGAGTTTGTTGTGCTCAAGGCTTCATGCTGATGTGTTCACTCATAATCCCTCTTTAATATCATTATTCTTATTTCCTACAATTGGAATATGTTAATTACTTTGATTTACATTACCCAGAATTTTACCGATCTACATCAGATTTCTGCCATGAAGGACTCCTCCCAGCCTGCAGTAATATGTTTCTTTTAGTTTTGATTACAAATTAAGTTTGTGGGGAAATTAATTCCTAGATATTTATAGTTTTCAACTCTAAAAAAGGGTCCTTGTATGATAATCTACTTGTATGGATTTAACAATTATGATCTTTGTTAGGGAATAACATTAATGTTAAATATAATTTTTTTAGCAAAATATTTTTAACATGAAGATTTAAATTGGTTAAAATGTAATTGTAAAGGGTCCTTACCAGTCACTTTCCCTCATGGTAGGAGTTACAAATTGAGAATTTCACAAATAAATTTACAACATTGAAGAATAAGTGGGTATTTTTCCCAATAGTGTCCTTTTTTAGAATCTTCATATGATTCTTTGATTCATTTTTATAAATCATTACCAAAACCTGGCTTTGGTTGTGTGTTTGATTTTAGATTAGTTTGTCCACTTACACTTCATAAAATAATTGTGATTGCTATAATTAGTGGAGCAGATGGATCGGTGCAATTGCAGATGCTACAGGATATCAATTCAAAATTTTTACTAGTTCTTTTTGGTTTTTATTTTAGCAAACTTTGTACTTCCTAGAATTCTAAAGTTCTTTTGGAAACCACTTCTTACTTGAAGAGGCAAGGATGATATGGCCAGTTGGCAACAGAGTCAATGTGTGCCCCAGGATTTCATTCTACCAAAACCTTATATGCTATGTGCAATGGAATCCTTCATATATTCTGTGTGAATTTCCTGATCCATTCGTAGGTCCTTGTAAAAGTGTTGGTTTTGAGCATACACTTTTTTTATGACCTGGCTTTCACTTATCATGATGATCCCAACCCATAGCATTAAGGGGAACCAGTAGGACCATTCAATTCAGTTAGCTTTGGCTAGGAATCTGCGAGAGTAGGGGGGGATCTATTCCACCTAGGGTTCCCTGAACTTGCTCCTGGCCTCAACTGTTGTTGCATGTGTTGGTGTGCATCGACAAGCAAGAGTGTGTTTTTGGTAGGACTTGAACACTTTTGGGGTGAGGTGCCTATAGTACCTACCCACTTTCACTGACCCGGGAAGTCATTGTTGACTTGAGCATACACTTTGCCTAAACAGCCTTTGGTGTACCAGTGTATGTGTTTTCCATACTGCCTATGTTTGTGATTGCTGCTTTCTTCTTGACTTCAACAGATATCTTATTATTACTTTTGGAATCCAAGTTTCTCCAGCTTGTTCCAATTTTTTATATTGTCTAGATCTTGTCTCTCATGGCATATGTTCTATTGATGCTCTTTTGTGATTGCTATGCTATTTCTTGCCTTTAGCGGATATCTTGTTATTACTTTTGATCTGATGTTCTCCAGTTTGTTCCAAATTTTTATATTGTCTAGATCTTGTCTCTCATGGTATATGCTCTGTTGGCGCTCAAGGGTCAGGTGGAGTAACAGATCCCCTAGTTGCATTGTTATATAGTATTGGCTGGTGATCTTGGTAGGCAGATATGTTTGTAAAATAATTGTCATATTTTTCATAAACACTTACACATTCAACATCAATGCCTGAAGGTGATCAAAACAAACTCTGTATCCACTTTCTTCCATGTCTTTAGAGTTCTTACTACTGTGTTTCATGCCATTGGACCTTTCTTACTATGATTAGTCCGTTGTTTACTTTTGACAACTTATTTCTGTAATGTGGATATATTGCTCACTGAAATACTTTCATCCTAGTAAAATTGATTGGAGGGAATATCTTTTACATGGATTTCTCTTCTAACTTGGAAATATCTTTTACATTCAAAGAATGCTCCCTAGTAATTATTTGATTCTGAGCTGTCTTCTATTTGAATTCTGTTGTTATGATATGTTGATATTCAGAGCCTTCTTGTTCTTTTGATGAATTTCACTGGGTAAAATTTTATTTGATCACATCCCTTGCAAAATGCCTTTGACACGGGACCTGTGAACTCACTTACTCATGAACCTGCAAACACAAGAGCTTCTCAGTGAAGTGGATCTGAATATCCTTGAATTGGGATTGAACATTTAAACCTGCAACTGCTTATACACACAGTAAAAAAAAGGAATTCAGAACAGGCATTCATGACTAAAATTCATTGACTACACTGGTGTACACATATCTGACTAAAACATCAAGGGAAGAGTGCATTAAGCAATCCTGTATTCAATTTTATGTATGCCATTCTGACAGATTACAGAGTACAATTCAGCTCATGGCGTGGTACAATTCAGCTCATGGTGTGAGATTTTTTTGTAGAGAGGACTGTATTACGTGAGGGGATATTGGGCAGCATTTGCCTTGATATCCTTGAAGATGATTATTGTTAGCTTTTTGGGGTAGCTTGGACAGGTACTTCTGCATTGGCTGTGCCTAGCATGCGGAGGTGTCCGAGCGACACTCTCTAGATATCAACTTTATTGTTGAAGTGGCTTTTATTTAATGACTAAAGTGACTTTTTGTAAAGTTGAGTGACTTAAGTGATTTAAGTCATCTCAACGAGAGATTAAGCCACAGCCGTTGATCTCAAGAGATCAAGATGAGATCTTGATCGTTGATCACTTTGGTGATAGGGTTTTAGTCATTAGGAGATTATAAAAGCAGATCTAAGGAGAGTGAGAGGCACACAATGAGTGCATAGGAGCAAGAGGGAGTCTTGCTCATGTATTTGTGTCTGAGTGGGCAGGGCCGAGGAAAGGGTGCAGGGGGCAGCAATGGAGATTGCGGCCAGGTGGGCTAGGCTATCAGCTGCAGCATTGTAATCCTCAAATGGGCCATTATCCCAGGAAGGGAGCCCAGGATTTTATCTAATAAAATCAAACTCAGAACTGGTTTTCCCGTAATGTTTTTTCCAGGGGTGTTTACCCAAATCTCGTGTGCAAATGTGTTTGGTTTCTGTTTTATGCTTCTGCTTATATTTTTGTTGAAAACCTAGCTGTGCTAATAATTAATAAATCGAGTTTATTTGGATTGTTAGTCGTGTGCTGGGTTTAACAGGAAATTCAACAATTAGTAAGTTTAGAATGGCTGGGAAAGAACACTGAGTTAAAGTTGTAGGATAGTTCATGGGTCAGGAATATTTGCATGCATAAGAAATATATATTTTGTTAGATCACTTAATGGCAAATTCAAATTTACAAAAATGACAGCATGTAGCATAGACAGCTTTATATACCTTTTTATTATTGAGTGTTTTTAATAACAGTGCAGTATTTATTAATAAATTGCTCACTAAAATACTTTCGTCCTTTTTAAAATTGTCTGGAAGGAATATCTTTTACATGGATTGCTTTTCCAACTCAGGAATATCTTTTGCATTCAGAGAGTGCCCCCTAGTAATTATTTGATGCTAAGCTATCTTTGATTTGAATTCTGTTATTCTGATATGTTGATATACAGAGCCGCCTTGTTCTTTCGATGAATTTCTCTGGTTAAAATTATTGTAAACCAACTTACTTGTAAACCTGCAAACACAAGTGCTTCTCAATGGAGTGGATCTGAAATTTGAATATCCTCACATAGGGTTTGAACAGTTGAACCTGCAATTTCTTATACATACTGTCAAAAAGAATGAATCATATTTACAGGCACTAGTGACTAAAATTCATTGGCCCCTCTGGTGTATGCATATCTGTCTAAAGCAATAATGGGAGAGTGCATTATGCAATCCTACACTCAGTAATATGTATTTCTTATAGATCAGAGTACAAATCAGCTCATGTTGTAGTACAGTCGGTGCCAGATGTTTTCTAGAGCAGACTTTATTATGTGAGTGAATATTAGGGAGCATATGTCTGGATGTAGTCAAAGATGATCATTAAGCTTAGTATGGCTGATAAAGAACATTGAGTTAAAGTTGTAGGATACTGCATGGATCAGGAATATTTGCATGCATAAGAAAAGTTCATTTCATTAAATCACTGGAATGGCATATTCAAATTTACAAAAATAACAGCATGGACCCGGACAACTTTGACAACTTTTCTATTATTAATTTTTTTGTAAGAAGAGTGCAAGCGACTGTTGCAGCGGTTCGCATACATGATGTAATACAAGTAATGCAATCATGTCCAGTTCATTTTTCCTGTGTTTCCTTTTAGAGAGTGATAAAGTGATGATGGATTGGGATATGAACTTCCTCGCAAATCTTAAATATAAAACGGGGGTGTGTTGGTTATTCATGTCCGAAGAACTGTTAAATTTTGGTTAAAAATATAAATTCTTATTAGATAATGATGACATTCAAGACGTCTATAGTGTTTTATGGCAGTGGGGTTGCAATTTCTCAAATTTTTCCACTGTTATATTCTACTCAGTCCAAACACTGAAACTTGATTGGGCAGAATGGAAGAAGAAGCAGATGCCTTAGGGGTAGCACTTCCAGCAGACAATATCAACATGAAGGTAAGCTTTTCCCTCCTAATGTATTTCTTCTATATAGTTGAAGAGGAAGCACTTTCAATTAGTTTTTATTATTTAATATTATATTTTAATTAGTTTCTATTATTAGATTTCTGTGCTTTGGATGGATTTATAAATTTTTCCAAGCTGCTTATAATTTTTTGAAGAGTTTCAGAGGCTAGGCATTTGTCTGCTAAAATTTCTCCTTCCTTTTTCTTGTTGGAATTACTATTAGAAACATTCCCTGTGGGGCTGTGCCACCTCCCATAAGCTTTAGGCACCAGGATTGAAGGGCAACGACTATGCAAAAACTGCTTATGACTTCACCTGGTCTCACCCATTTAAAACTGATGGCGTTGGGGTGGGGCATATCACAATGAGAATGGATCCCAAGTGGATGGCTTAATTGTCCATCATTCTCACAAGCGTACCAATGCCTCGTTAGTCTTTTTTTCATTAAATATTAAAAAACATAAAAGATGTGGAGGATCAAAGTATGCATGGACCAAGGATAAAAGTTAAGCCTTATTACTATTAATTCATTACAAAAAAGGGACATAAGTATTGTCAGATAACCATACAAATACGTAGGCAATGATGCATGTCACGTATGAGACAGAGAAAATGTATTTGGATAATCAATTCATGGTGCAATGTCTTAGTGCATAGCTTTGAGAGAGAGGATGTATTTATCTAATTATTTCATGATGCACTGTCTTTGTACATTGCCTTGGTTAGAAGACACACGTTGAGTATCCTATGTAACTCCTATACCAATGACTCATAACTTGCTAATTAATTAGAGCTTGGTCTTGATATAATTATGAATCATGCTCAACTAGTTGTTGCCAATGTTGCTGGGCATTTGGCTAGTTTTGTGTTGATATGTGCCCAGTTTGAATCCTCTTGGTTGAGGCACACTAGTCTATGTCAATCGGTTTACTATGGGTGCCATTCACAAATGTGGGGAAGTATAATCTTTTAGGTTTCCTTGTGAGGTTTTATTTGGAAAAAATATTATGAATCATGACTTGATTACATATTGTTGTAATAACAAAAGTGCACTACATGAAATAAAAACTCCTGAGTTACTTTATGAACATTATATAATTATTATCTCAACATCCTCTCTTAATGGTCATGTTACACAAAGTTGCTTGTCCTAGAATAAGTATAAATTATTTTGAGCAACCCACTTCTAAGAGATGTCTTCAATCAACAACTAGAAATGCAATGTAGTTGGCATGGTTGATGTAGAACAAATCATGGCACCAACCTTGTATCTCACCATTGATTCACCAATGAGATCAAATGTTTGATTGGCTGAATTATGTAGCCTTTCCACCATTGATATAGGATCTAGTTTGTGTTACAAGAGTTGTTACATCACAAAGCACATGAGATAGATTTACACAATAACACTCATTGATATTATGAATAACCTATGCATTTATGACATTGAAATTCACCTCTCTTATAAGAGTTTGAGGTCTTATTTGTCCAAAACTATAAAAGCTAATAACAACTGAAACCCTAACTTTTATAGCCTAAGTTAATAAGGTGACTTTATTATACATGTAATCCTTTTATTCTAACACCCCCTCTTAAGTCTTATAGTATTGAAAACAAAATTTATTGAAATCAAACACATTGATTGGAAAACAAAATATTAGAAGTAATCAGACCCAAACATTCTTTAGAAGCTTCTTCTTTGTAAAATAGTCCTTGGAACAGGTAGATAAGATAAGATAAGATAATTTTGTTAATGTCCAACGAATGACCACAAAATTAGGTCAATGGGACTATAGGCCATACCAAGTATGGGTACAATGTGGGAGTACAAGCGTAGCTCCTAGAAAATGTCGAAAATAACGTAAAGAAACAAACAAACAAAAGAAACCTACAATATTACGGCTTCAGAGTGTAAATGACCGTGAAAAAAGTACGATGTTCCAAAATATAAGTATGTCTGAGAGAGGTCTAACAATGAGACTATCAAGGTCTCTCGGATGGCCGGCACTGGCTCGCTGTTGGAGTCCTCAGAAACAATCGAGGGTTTAGTTGTATGATCTTGGGGGTGATGTAGGAGTGGGGGATACTCCTAGCATCCGAGGACGAAGGAAAGAAACTCTGGATAGATCTCTAACAACTCCTCTAAATCTGGGAGGTAGTCTAACCGATGGGAGGTGCCTTGCTCTGAATCCATCTAGACTTGATCTCTCTAACTATTTGAGGGTGTATGGACTAGTGTACAGTTGAACACCTCCGAATTGGTCTCGATGATAACAATCTGTCTCCCAGAGGAGGAGGCTGAGGAGAGACACGAGGTCTCACCAATCTATTGTCTGGTGCACTCTAGGACTCTTCCTACTACTTGTTTCTTCGATATGAAGGATCAACATGAAAGTATTAAGTGATCGTCCTGGTCATCCCAAGGCGAGGTATGACATGCAAGAAATGAGATCTATGGCTGAAGATCTCCCTGATGAAGAGGGCTAGGAATCTTTGGTTCTGGTATTGAAAAAAAGTAGAGGGAGCCCCTCGAGTCCCTATAGAGGCAATGGTAGCATCTTCTGATCTCATAGTATATGGCGCATCTAAAGATGAGGTGCATCTCTGTCTCCGGCTCCTGTAAGTGGCACAAATGGCAGATCCTATCAGGCTGTGGTATATGGTTGGTCCGTCTCATTCCAAAGTCGATGAGAGTTGACCCGGAGCTGTCCTAAAGGGATACTGAGTGAGTGCATCCAATGCCTACGTGTATAAGGGGGTGGATGATGATGCCATCTTGCAACTCCAAAAAGTGCTCTAGATAGAAGGACATCTTCGAGCTCAGGCTCGTTGAAGGTGAGGTCCAAGTGACATGGATGTATAGTCTGTAGATGTCCTCTTTGATGGCTTAATTCAGTACTTGTCTAGTCGAAAAGAGATGGCGTTGTGCAACAAGGGAAAATTTGAATGGGGGAAGGTGCTATGGGGAGATAGTCATTGACTGGAGAAGTTGAGATGCCGCCTCTGAGAACCAACCACGTGCATGACTCAAGGAGGAATCCAAAGCAAGAGCATCTGAGGAGCAGAGAGTGAGGTAGGGGTAGTGCTCTCTCTCGATGGTAGTGTCTTTGAAAGATCCGACTCTATGAAGGAAAGATACCAAGCTCAAAACGACCTCGAGGAGGAATGAGTGGGCACCAAACTTTGCCTGAATAATGGGCTGTGGAACTGTCTGCTTGCAATGGATGATACACTTGATAAGTAGGGTTTGGACTCTCTCCAACATGACCCAATCTGTCTGTAACAAGCACAGTCCCTAGATCGCGGAGCCATAGAGAGCTGTGGGTTTGATAATTGTCTACATGATATAGAGTTCGGATGAGATATTTTGAAACTGACCAAGGAAGCACTGCCTCTCGATGAGGGCTAGGGAACCGTACCCTTTACTAAGATGAGGCTGAAGAGCTTGCCGCATACCGAAATGTGGCCCCGTGAACTGTACTCCCAGGTAAGTGTAGGTAGTGGTGATCTCAATCTCTGCCCCCCAGTAGTAGAAATGTAGAGCTCTTTGATGCATTGAAGATCAAAACCTTGGTTTTACCTAAGTTGACGGTCAACTGCCATACCTTGTAACCCTCGTAGACATGTAGCTCTCTAGTCAAATTCTCAAGTTATCGGATACAACCTCCCTGAACTCTTGTATTACAAATCTCTCGAATTTTTGGACAACCATCTATGATCCACAATACTCCATCTAGTTGTCTCATGACCCTTGTGAGGTTACAATTCCCAAGATCGACAAACTCTCGAACTATTTGGGCAACCATTCACATTGAGCTTTATCTACATTAGATCCCTTTCTATCTTCAAAGTGTGAGCTTCTTAAAATGTGAAAACCTATTCTTCTTCAATGGAGACATAACTATAGTTAATATTTGGTGGATCTTCAATGATGGATACATCTCCTTTGATAACTACAAGGGCATGAGTTATGTGACCCATCATTGTAGATTTTGGACTAAAACCGTCTTTAGCGTTAAAACTTGCACCGTACTAATTACAATATTATAGTTCTTCCCTTTTGGTATGTTTTTCTCTGGAAAATCTTGAACTCTTTTGTCATTAGTGCTTTAGAGATAACATTGCATTGGTTCAATGCATCAGTTCCTGAACTAAATGGATGAATTGCAATCATCTTGACGACCTTCCTAAATCAATTTAAAATGACAACGGAGCCCTGAACATCCTCCGTGCTTTACCGAATTTCATCTATTGCATGTACCTCAAACAACTCATACCTAGAAGTGAATTCGAACAACATATAAAGTGCCATTACAAAGTGAGAACTACAATATTAATGAGAAGGTCTTGCTAGAAAAAATAAATGGGAGAATCAATTCGTTAGACAATCGATGTTATTTTCGACAGTTTTCTATAATCGGCCCTTATCGCACATGATAAAATCGGCTCTCTATCTCGTCGTCAACGTGGTGGCGGCTCACGTAGACCTTTGGCAACTGTGTCCTTGCTTAGTTTGACAAGAAATTGTTGGTGGATAAATTGCAATTTGGATTTGGCATTTAAATTGTACAGCTGTCACCGACTTAGCAGTGGGATCTTTTTTGTAAAACTTTGCAGCTACCTTTTTGATTTGAGAATGATGGTTCCTTTCTTTCATGTGGGCTGATGTGTATGGTGGCTTGGAATGACGACTTTGAATGACAATTGTTGGTCTCAAGCTCTTCCACTGGCGACTATGCGGCTATAACAAATCGTGGTGGCATCTCCATTACAATGGTGGCTTTTATTCCCCTTCCTTTGTCAACCTTGGCTGTATACAATGGGTGTATAATTGACTTGGCGGTTCTTCCTAAGGTATTGGTAGCTTGTCTAACACATGCATCTCACCACTCAAATCGATATCTAACTAGGTTGATAATGAACCTGCTCCGAGACCATGTTAAAAGAGATAGAAACCCTAGATAGTGTTACATCACAGGGCACATGAGAGAGATTTATGCATTAACACTCATTGATATTATGAATAATTGGTGCGTTTATTACAATGCGATTCACGTCTCTTATAAAAGTTAGAGTTCTATTTTTCCAAAACCCTAAAAGCTAGGAATAAATGAAACCCTAACTTTTATATCTTAAATCACCAAGGTGACTTTGTTACACATGTAAGCCTTATATTCTAACAACTTATTCAGTAAAATCTGCCTCTACACACCTTGGTAGCTCATAAATTCAATGTTCAGATTTTGGTTCTGTTAAGAAATGTAGCTTGAGTAGGAACTTGCATAGGTTTCAGTGTGAACGTGAAAGAAGTAGTTCCAGACATTTCTTTAGTGACCCACTTAGGAAAGGTGGGAAATAATTCTGTCTTGTAATTTCACTTGAAAAATAAATGAAAAAGTGAAGAGTCTTATGTTTTGAAGTCAATTAGTCTTAGGAATCTAAATGAAATGTTCTATAAGTTCTAGAACATAAGTGACTTCAATTAGGATTTAATCTTAGTTGTGCATCTCATGATTGAGATAGGTGGCAGCTAGAATGAGGAGATTAGTTATCTGTTTCAAAGTATAAAGAAGACAAGTTAGGAGAAGTCAATCTCATATGAGAAGAGAGTAAAGAGAGCTGGAAGAGGGCTTAGTGCATTCAAGGAGAAGAAGAGCAGATTGTTGAAGTGACCAGCAAGCACAGTAGGCTGTACAGGTCGTACCACTATTGTAGTTGTCAATTCTTCATGCCTAGGTCGTACACTATCTTCTGTGCATTGCTGAAGTGTGCTTCAGTGATTTAGAGGGAGAAAGAGTGATTTCCTGTCCAGGAAACGCAGAAATAGAGCAGGCTGTACTACTCTAGCTGTACACTCTTTTCACAGGCCACACACTACTGTTTGAGGTGATTTTATTGGCTGTACATTGCTGTTTGAGGTGATTATATTGACCGTACAACTGCTGGTTCAAGCAGGTTGTCGAGGTCATCTTGCAAGCTTTTTATCAAAGGAAGGAAAAGTTGATTAGATGGAGAAATCCTTGTGTATGTGTTTAATTTCTTCCACTGTTCATTTTACAGCTACTGTGTGATGGATGCAATGTTCATAATTTTAATTTTCTGCTGTTAAATAAATTTTGTTTTGAGTTATTTAATGAGAGAACATTAAGACAATAGTCACTTAGGCTAGAAACATTTACATGGTATCAGAGCTATTTCTCTGATTGAGATCCTTGTTGATGTTTGTAGCCCAGACAGGAACTTCCGCACAAGTTTTGTGTCAAACACACGTGAAGTCGTCCAAGTCAAATTATAAATATATTTTGTAATTCACTTTATTTATAAAGTGAAAGTCTTTTAATTAGCTGTAGAGTCTAATAAAATGCATTTTAATGCATTAGTGATTTAGACTAATCTCAACCGTTGAATGTTGTGCATTCTCAAGAATGGTCTGTAGCTTGAGAGTATGGTCCATATTTTGATACCTATGTTTGAATCTTGCCCGTGCTCTACCTCGAAAGTCTCTTGTTTCAAGCTCCTTAGATATCTATCGATGAAGGGTAGTGGCATAGAGCTTCAAGAAAGTGTGTACCACTATAATTGTCTTGTAATTGTTTGCATCAACACTTGATCCCGATTTATGAATTGGGTGGAGAGTATGGTGGGACCAAGCTGGTGGAAACCCCAAGTGTACAACATGGTTAAATAGATCAACAATGTGATGTGTTAATTTTRTGGTAATATGCAGATTTGATTAGCTTTTAAAAATTAGCACTGTACTTGAATCAGACTTTAAAACTGAAATGCACATTTACCATAATAGAAGCACGCCATAAACATTCAATCACAGTACACAAGATTTATCCTGGGGAAAACYGAATGGAAAAATCCCAGCAACAAGTGATCTTTCTTATTTGCAAATATATGAGATAGGAGCAGATACAATAGCCTTTCTGGCTTTACACAGACCAAGAGGGTATGCTTGTTGAACTCACTAATATGCTGTGCTAGATCCAAGYTGATCTCTGCAGAATAAGCGACCTCAAACACATGCAATGGCAGCTTGCAAAAGCTGCAGAATGTTTCTTCCTTCTTCCCACACTGAACCATGTTACAATGAAACTCTTCTCTTCCTCTCAGTATCAACAACACTTTACGCTTTACCCAGAGGTTCCTTTTATTACCAAAGACTCAACCTCCAAGAAGAGATTCACTGTAGTTAGCTTAGATCTCCTTTACTGTAGTTAGCTTAGATCTCCTTCACTTAATTGATGACTTAACTTGAGAGTCACTCAAGTTATTAATTAATTAACTCATTAATTATATAACTCAATAATTATTTACCTTAATAATGATTTACGTTAATATTTATTTAATGTTAATATTTATTCAAGTTAACTCAACTTGAATTATTTAACTTATTTATTTAGTTTAACTATTTATCTAAATAATTCTTTAAGTTAATAATAAATATTCACTCAAGTTAACTCAACTTGATTTATTTAACTTATTTATTTAGCTAATTAATTACTTCTGTTAAATATTCATTTATTTAACTTTATTTAGTTTAACTTAATAATTATTCTAGTTAACTATATATTACTTAACTTGATATTCACTCAAGTTGCCTTAACTGATAATTACTAAAGTTAAACCCATGCATGCTAAGTCGCTTATACTGAGAACATCTTTACTTGTCGATCATTCAACATGCATATGACTTGTCTAGTCATGTTACACTTAGGAGTTCGATTTCACTCAAGCAAACACAAGTTCCCTCATGCATGGTCACACATGCCAACGCACTAGCTCATTACATAACATATTTGCAACTCAAGTATAAATAAAGAATCACTTGTCCCGGGATGTGCTTCTACAGTTCTCAAGCACAATTTGGTCACATGCTACAGTTGCTGATCTAGAGTTGATTAGTTTCTAGACAAGGTCTTGTAGCTTAATCCATCTCGAGTGACCTAGGAGAACTACACATCACTTTTGCCAACTAAGCAACATCAGTCTTTGCTCAAGTTAAACTGACTTACAGCTAGACTCTTGTCTTGAACAACATGACCCTTTTCTCCAAGTCTCAAGTTCTGCCAAAGGCAGTCTTGGAGAATGTCTTACGATGCTGTAATTTTAACATGATGCACCAGTGAGTGTGTAGTATGTTTGATGTCTTTGCTTGGAACACCTCCATATTTGCAACACTGCTAGTGTTCATCTCCTAGATGGCCTCCTTGATATGTGTGTAGTAGAACCTGTGGCAAGAGGATCGAGGGAAGGTGACTTAGATAGGGGGTTGCCTTGGGACATCATAAAGGGAAGTAGTGTGGGTAAACATGTATTGAGGGTTAATATAATAATATCGACAAGTAGATTGGAGTGATGGGGTAAAATGGCACGCAATTTCTTTTGTGTGTAATTGTAGAGTGAGTTCTCCTCTGTCCAGACTCCAACGAAGAGGTGTTTTTTTTGGTGGAGGAAATATTGATATGCTTTTTGTATTGGTTGATAAGGGGTGGGATTGTGAAAGGTGTAATGGAAGTGTTTGTGATAAACATTGCACTTTTTGTCACACTTCTTCACATTGTCGAGTTTGGGCTTTAAGGAGTAGGGGAGGAGAACTAGTTGTGTGATGGTAAGAACTAAGGGTTGCTTCCCAGATAGTTGAGGAGACACAATCATTTATGGGGGATGTTGAATCAACGGATGAGATATTGGCTAGGGGGGAAGTAATTTGTTGAGGTGAGCAATGTAGGTTTGTTGGGTTCGATCCTGGAAGAAAATGGTGCTTTGGGGGTGATGGGGACCGCAAGGTAAGGAAAGGGGAAGAGGAATGGGAAGGAAAGAAGAGAAAAAATTAAACTAGTAAATGAAGTAAATGAATGAACTTAGAAACTCTAGAAGGTGAAGTTTCTTAGAAATTGATGCGAGATATTGTTAGTAGATTAGAGGGATCCTAAGCCCTTGCTTCCAATGTTGAAGTGTGCAAGGGGGTCGTACTATGAGGTCATCTTTGAGCTCTACGAAGTGCTTTGCATAAAAGGCAATCTCAGGTCTCAAATCCTACCCCTGGGGGGGGGGTCCGAGTGAGATGGATATATTGTCATTATATCCTCCCCATTAATCCCATTCATCCCCTGCTTATTAGGAAAGAGGTGTCCATGTGCATCCAAAGCTTGCTTAAATGGGGGAAGTTGGTCTATCAATATACTAGTTGACTAAAGTGAACATGAAACCTCCAAATACCACACCAAACTCTCTTGCAGAGAAGGGTACACTAGGCAATGGCCTTTGAGAATTGGTAAGTAGGATATGAGTACTGTTCTCTTGCTTGTTGCCAAATTGGAAGATCTCTAGAGGTGATGCAATAGCTCTACCAGTCTAAAGATATTCCAAATTTGGAAGGGGTGTGTTGCAAACCGTTTCTGGATGATGGGTTGGAAATTGCCCTCTTGCATTTGATAATGCAGTGGAGTAAGAGGGTTTGAACTCTGTCGGTGCAAGCCCACTTCGACTCAAGTAGGCTTGGTCCTCAAACTTCTGAACTGTACAAAACTATGGGTTTGATGATGGATGTAAGCTTGGTTCACAAACTTCTGAGCTGTACAAAACCATGGGTTTGATGATGTAGCCCATAAGGTCCAATTTGGATGAGATGTTCTAAAAGTGGTGTTGGAAACACTGCCTCTCTATAAGAGTAAGGGACCCATTATTCACCCGAGGTTGGAGAGCCTGCCTCAACCCAAACCTAGGCCCCCAAAATTGAACCCCCAGATATGTATGTTTGAAATAAAAGTGGAAATTTTAAAGGGACTTCTTCGGGCAATTGAAGGTCATCACCTTGGTTTTCCCAAGGTTACCTTCAACTTGCTAAGGTCACAAAATATTGCGAGAGCATTTGGTTGTCTTTGTAGACCTCAAGGTGTGGAGGCCAAGAGGACCACGTCATTGGCACAAAGGAGTATAAGAGATCAAGACATGGTGGAGGAGACAATGATCGCCTGGTTGGATGTGCTCGTTCAAGAAAGCTTCCGACTCATCTATGTAGATCTTGAATAAAGTGGGCGAGAGGGGGGCAACCCTTCTCCACCCAGATGGTGCTCTTCATGAAGTTTGATAAACCATGTGTTGTACGAAGGCGACCAAGAACTATTTCATAAAGTCGCATAATAGCGGTGATAAGAATCTTTGAGATACCAATGTCTTTGAGCCTCTAGAACATGGTTTCCCACATAATTGAGTCAAAAGTTTTTTAAAAGTTGAAAAACAATAGAAGACTTTTAAAGAGCAGTGTCTTGCCTCCTCAATGATGGCCTACATATTGGGGATACGTTCCATTCACATTGTTTGATACCCTGAACCAAAATCTTCCTATCGCCTACCTTAAAGGCTTCTCCTCTCAAGCTCCTCAGATAACCACAAATGGAGGGTGGTGGTGTAGAGCTTCGAGAATGTATAAGATAAATAAGATGCTCTCTTCTTGCTAAGAATAGAACAAAATAAAGATAGTGGAAGTCCAATAAAAGAATGCTCAAGTAGAGCAATGTAGCTCTAGGCCAATCTCCTCTCCAGCTCCTCAGATAACCACAAATGGAAACTGGTGGCATAGAGCTTAGAGCATGTATCATAAATTTTCACTATCTCTCCACCTGTAATAGAATGAGCTTGGGGGTGTACATATCATTTCTTTTTGAATATAACAACCGATAAGACAAGGATAAGATAAAGAAGACACTCTCTTCTGGTTAAGAATAGAAGAAAATAAAGAGAGTAGAAGTCCAATAAAAGAATCCTAAAGTAGAGCATGCTAGCTCCAGGCCAATGATAGATTAATTTGTTGGACATAACCATAAAATTATGCCAATAATAAAACTTCATGAAGGATGCATGAGATAGAGTAGATGGATGCCCAAAATAAGCAAGCAAGTACCATGAATAGAACTCCAAGATGGATGGCTTATCCTACCAAAGATAAGTGTGAAACTTACTTAGAATAGCCTCTAGGTGAACCATTGTCCTTCTTACCAAGAATAGAATGTGCATGTGTGAATGCATAATGCTTAAACACTCTAGAAGTCCCCAAGTATAATGCTGCCTTCTAGAAATAAACAACGTTTGAAGATGAACTTTCCACCACTTGCTTTACTTAGACTACTAGTGAAAAATAGATAAGATAACTAAGAGTGCTAAGTTGAGCATTCTTCTCCAGGAAGACATAGAACATATACATGATTGAAAAGCTAACTCAACTACCCGTACAGACTAGGGAACACTTCTCTAGTGCATGCTTGAGTAAATTGGCGTACACAAGTAGCAACCAATAAGCTTATAGAAGTAGTGTGCTCTCCTCCAAGGTGAAAATTGTTTGTGATTCACAAATGAAAGCAGGGATTCAAATGGAAACCAAAACAAATCCAAATTTTGCAGTAACTCAATCACAAGTGCTCTTGAGGGAGATAACCCTATTGCACTAGAGAGAGAGGGAGAGATATGCCCAATTGCAAGTGTACTACACGAGAAAGTTGAAGTACGCTGTAATGTTTGGTTAAATAACTCAACTGTGCTCTTATTCAATAAAGCAATTTTTTTTGGAATAATCTGTCGGTGCTGGGTTAAGTAAAATTAACATGAGACACTAACAAGGGCATCATCATTAACAATATGAGCATTGAATGAGCCATTGACAAGAGTATCCTGCAAAAGTGAAGAGACATTTATAAACCCGTGGAAGAAGTTTAGACTCCATCTTAGAAAGGAAAGAATTCTACACCAATCCAAGTTAGTCTCTAAATGCTTCAAACTTCTGTTCTGCTAAGGGCTTGGTCAGAATATCATCTACTTGCTAATTTGTGGGAACACATTGGAGCTTTACTGCTCACTTCTAGATCTTGTCTCATATGAAGTGATTTGATATCTATATGTTTTGACTTGCCATGAAACATTGGATTCTTGGAGAGTTTGATACAACCTGATTACCATAGTATATCATCATAGGATCCAACCCTTGATCAAATAACTCTGTAAGAAACTTTCAAAGTCGGATGGCCTCACAGCTATCAATACTTGGCTACCATGTATTTTGCCTCTGTTAAGCTAAGTGCCATGAATTCTGCTTCCTGCTGAATCATGATATCATCATGGTTCCCAAACTAAAGCAACACCTTGAGGTGCTCTTCCTGTTTGTTGCACTACCTTTCCAATTTGAGTCTATATACCCCCTGCAACTTCAGTTCACCATCTCCAAGATATCTCAGACCATACTCCACTGTGCCACTGAAGTATCTATGCACATGTTTTGTTGTTACCCATTGCTTCTACCTTGTCTCCACCATGAACTGGCTCAAGGTGTTCACTGTAAAAACATATATCTGGTTTGGTATTGACAAATACACCAAGGAACCTATCAGCTTCCTGTACAATGTGGGATCAATCATCTCCGAATTTAAAGCTATCACCTTCTTTAGATTAATGGTCATGGGTATGGCCATAGGTTTATAGTCCGCCATTGAAACCTCTTCAAGATCTCAACTGCATACATACCCCACCCAAGCAAAAATTCCCCTAGTTTTTGCTAAACCTCCAAACCCAAGAGGTAATATATCATGCCGATGTCCTTCATCTCAAACTCAGCTGCCATATATTCTTTGCACCCTCCAATGAGCTTCTTTCCATTGGTAAGAAACAAATCATCTACATACAAACCAAAATAAGCAGATTAGTGCCAACAAATGTATAATATAACTTAGAATTTGCTTCTCTTTCGGTGAAGCCCACAATCTATATATATCCATCCATCCTGGAATACCATGCTCTTGGTGCCTGTTGGAGTCCATACAAGGCCTTTTTAAGCCTGCAAACATGGGACTCCTTCCCATTTAATTCAAAGACCCGAGGTTGCTCTATGTACGCTTCTTGCTCAATTATTCAATTAAGGAAAGCTGTTTTCCCATCCATCTGATATATCTCCCATCCCATAAATGAAACTAAAGACATAATTGCTCTAATGGAAGTGTACCTAGCAATCAAAGCAAGTGTCTCCTCATAGTCCACTCGCTCTCTTTGAAAGAACCCTTTCATTATAAACATGGTCTTGAACTTCTTGATGCTACCATCTACAACATGCTTGATTTTGTAGAGCCACTTCAAACCTAGTAGTCACTTACCTTTCTATCTTGGCACTATGTCCCACAGATCATTCTTCATGGTGGAGGTGTACTCTTCCACCCTGACATTGTTAACCCCTGGATTTTCTCCCTTGGAGATCCAAACTCCAGAGGGTTAAGAGCCAACATAAACTATTTGGGTTGGAACTTAGAGGTTTTCCCAGAGTTAGCGCTTGTGTAGCCACAAGTTGGTTTCCATTGGAGACATGTGTGGTTGTTTTTGCTTCAGAGATAGAGCTAGCACAGTTTCACATGGTTTGGAGAGAGATTGCAATTTTTAGCAGGTGACCCTACTTTGTGGGAGACAATGGACGAAGACTCATTTGACAATTTTGAGCATACAATATTGGTTCTGGCATGATTATGAGCCCGATGAATTTTTCGGGGATCATGCAAGTACTTTCTATTTTTAGCAAGTTGAGCTCCAGGCCTCAAATTAGGATTTGTAGCATATAATATTCATCCTTGAGACATTCTGAGTCTATGGGATCTTTTCCGGGACGACTTTTCAATATTTCTATTTTTAGCAGGTGGAGCACCGGGGCTTGCATGCCAATTCTGATTGCATATTTGGAAATCTCTCAGAAAACCAAATTTGATGAGTATGATATCATTGACATGCGACGATATTCTTTTTTTAGTAGTGTCTATTTTTAGACATTTGACACAGCGATGGTCTCCTAGACATCCTGGACATATTTGGCAATTTTTTATTTTTTAGGGCCGGACCACTATTTTTAGCAGTTTCTGTTCTTAGCAAGGGTGGTCGCCTCCAAAGGTGACAAGTGGCGGGGTCAAATTTCGACAAATGGCAGTGATTCAGTGTGACATGTGGCAGCTGGGTGGCTTAATTAATGAAGGGGCACACTTTCCAAGGAATGAAGCAATTAATTGAAAAATAATTGATGAGGGAGTCGTGTGGATGAGGTGGCACATCACATGGGCAAGATTGGGCTAATTAAAGCTCAATTTACCTATCCTTCACTTCACTCATCATTATTTCACTTTTCATGCATTAATTATCCTTTAATTTCACACATGCGTCTTGGCTCCTATTAATTAGGGCACATTCCTCTTACATCATACACATATTCCCTAAGTGTCATTTAATGCACCTCCTTTTCCCTATTTTCTAGCATTAATGTGCCTCCATTCTTTCTATTTTCTAGCTCATTGTCCTAAATGAGCCTCCATTTTCCCTATTTTCTAGCCTCCACCTTTTTCTCTCCCTATTTCCTAGCACATTGTCTTAAATGAGCCCCCATTTTTTCCTAATTTCTATCTCTACCTAAATTCTAGCACATTGTCTTAACGTGCCTCCATTTTCACTATTATTTAGCATCCCTTCTCCCTATTTCTTAGCCTAACTCCTCTCTCTCCCTATTTTTTAGGGCATTGGCTTAATGAGCCTCCCTTTTCCCTATGTATTAGCATTAATGCGCCTCCCTTTTTCCCTATTTTCTAGTGAATTCATTCTTTAATGTGCCTGCCTTTCTAAATTCCTATTCTTTAGTATAATTATCCCTATTTTCCTCCTAATTCCTATTTCCTAGCGCATTGTCTTAATGTGCCTCTCTTTTCCCTAAATCCTAGTGCTTCCTTCCTACTTTATAGGGCACATTCTTTCATTACTTCATCTCCCATGCATTGCCCGTATTTTTGTCCTAACTCCCTGTTAACCCCTAGATTTTCACCCTTGAAAATCTTGAGGATTAAGAGCCAGCATGAACTAGTTTGGCTGGCATTCTGAGATTCTCCCAGAGTTTAGCACGTGTGATATGATCGGTACATGGTTGTTTTGTTCAGAGTTAGAGTTAGCTTGGTTTCCCATGCATTTTGAGAGAGATGTCTACATACAACAGGTGTTGCTACTTTTTAGGAGACACGGTTTGAGTGGGTCTCTTGATAGTTTGGAGTAGTTCTAAGCATACACAGATGGTCCTTGCATGATTCTAGGCCCGATAACACTTTTTTGGGCGACATGCAAGAACTTTCTATTTTAGTAGTTTGAGTTGTAAACCCCATATTCATATTCTGAGCACATATTATGAATCCTTGAGACATTCTGAGTCTTTTGGGACCTCACGGGATGATTTGTCACATATTTCTATTTTTAGCAGGTTGAGCACTAGGGCTCGCATATCGATTTTGATTGCAGATTCGGATTCCTTGCGGAAAATCGAATCCAATGAGTATAATATCATGGACATGTGGAGGATTTCTATTTTTAGTAGTGAACATGTGGTAGTGGTCTCCTAGTCATCCTTCAACATTTTTGGAGAGTTTGGGTCAATTTCGAAAGTTTAAATTTTCGGGACCGAATGGCTATTTTTGGAAATTTCTATTTTTAGCAGTCATTGCCATCTCCAATAGTCACAAGTGGCAATATCAGATTCCAACATGTGGCAGAGTTTCAGTGAGATGTGGAATCTACGTGGCATCATTTGACCAAGGGCCCATGGGACGAGGTGGCAGTTCCATGGAGAAAGTTTTTCCAATTAGACTAACTTTTCTCACTAACTCTTCTTCACCCGTCATTAAACCACTTTCCGTGCATTAAAAGTCCCTAAATCCATTTCACCCATGCCACCTAACCCACTTCCCTCTAACTCTAACTCTATCCTATCCTAATCCTAAACCCACTTCCCCTTTCCACTCTACCCTCACTCACCTTTATCCTAACCCCTTTCACCATTCTATACCCACTTACCTTGCCCAACTTAATTATATCAAAGTGTCAATTTTATTAAAATATTTAATTAAAGGGTCACTTTATTTTTGTCCCCCCTTTAGATTAATTAATTCATTAAATTGTATCTCATGTCCCCCATAACCTACGTACTTTCCTAAAAGTGTACCTAGTCACCTTATTAATTAATAAAAATGTTTCCCCTTTCTTAATTCGTGTCCCCCTTCAAATATACGTATCTCCTTTTATATAACTCATGCCCATCCATTTAATAAAAAGAAGATCCATGACTTAATATAACATATACGCCCATCCCCTTTTTAAGAAAAAAGCACATGCCTTAAATATAATTTATAATAAAAGGAATGGATGCCTAATATAATGGATGCCTAATATATTATAAAAGCATCCTTAATATAATGTTTCACTCCTTTGTGAACCATATGTCACCACTCCCTACGTTATCTTCCTTCATGTCATTGCTTCATTATTTTTTCCGACTCCCACTCTTCTTCCCATGCATGCACTCATTCCATCTCCTCTCTTATGGGCATTCTAATCCTCAAATTCACTCTCCTCTCCTTTAAGCATGCACTTGGTTTCTATTTCACTCCATTCCCTATTTCTATTCCTCTCACAAACCCTCACCTATTTCCTATGTCATGCGCACTCACCCTCCAAGCTGATGCACATTCACTCCCTTTCCCACACTCTTCTCTCTCCACATTGGATCCTCACTTCACTTCACTTCCCTTGGTGCATGCGTTCTTCTTTACTCTCACTTGACCATTCCTCACATCCACTCACTCATGCGTATGTATTTGTCACTTCTAGTCATATCCCATGTGCCTATACTGCCCATTGTTTCCTCCCATGCGTCCTCTTGGTCTTCTCTTTGGATATGCGCCCTCACGTGCTATATATTGGATGGTCGCCATGGGTTATTGGTCGGATTATTGCAGCAGCTAGCATACTTTTCTTCTCTCATTCTTTAGTCTAGTATCTCTTTTTTGAGCAAAGTGATCATTGTACCGGTTGTGGACTTGCCAAGTGTGGCGCAACCAACCCTCTTGCAAGCCTATCTATCAATGAAGAAGTTTTGTGTTTGTCTTCTAACCTTTTCATCTTAATGGTACTTTTGTGAATTTTGCAATTAGATTAGTCGCTTTCTCACTATTCATTGTGATTTTCATTGATCTTTTGAGAGGTGTTCTTCTCTATTTCTCTTCTATATTTCTTGTGCTAACCCTGCAAGATCCCTCCAAGCAAACAATCTACTTTTTTCCCTCATTTTGGACGGAATTAACACGCTGTCCCAGAGGTTACAGTCGCTGTTTTTTGTCTTATTTTGCAGAAAATCGGACTTAGGACAGCGGCAAAATCGCCCTAGGGACTCCCCCTGATGTTAGCAAGCACTAGCCCAAATGAAGAGGGGTCTAGCCTGTGACAATTTGGGGCTTTTCTCCTTGAATTAGCCAAGTTTCATTGCTGAAATAACAGGTTTATCAGCTCAATTGGAGCGTGGAAATTTGTGCTAACACTCCCTAATCCATGTGCCTTAATTCCTAATTTAAGGCGTTACTCCCTCTCTCATTTTATTCCATGCACATTGTTTATCTCCTACAGACATTCTTCCTCGCACATGCACATATTTACTCTTCTCATGCACCTATTTTCTATCCTTCTTTTCTTTACACGTGTTTTTTACTTTCTTCCATTCGACTTTCCTTTTTCCCATTTCTACCACTTAGTTTTTTACTTAAGCGCTAGTTCACTCCTCCTTTTACACTTAACTCATTCTCCTATTTTTTCCATGACTCACACGCCTGGCTATTATTATCCTTGGGAAGTGTGCCCTCACTCACTATATATTGGAGTGTTGCTTCATTATTCATGTTCGGATTTTTGCAGCAACAACATACACATACTTTCTTTCTCTCTTCTCTGTCATTCTCTTCTAGTCTAGCTACTCTCTCTTTGTGCGAGGATAATCATTGTACCATTTTTTTGCTTGTCCACTGTCGTGCAATCAGCTCTCTGGTGTTAACTCACTCCTATTTTTTCCATGACTCATGCGCCTAGCTATTATTATCCCTGGGAAGAGTGCCCTCACTATATATTGGAGTGTTTGCTTCATTATTCATGTTTGGGTTTTTGCAGCAGCAACATACACATACTTTCTTTCCCTCTTCCCGTCTAGCTACTCTCTCTTTATGCCAGGATAACCATTGTATCGGTTTTTTTGCTTGTCCACTGTGGTGCAATCAGCCCTCTAGCGAGCCATTAATAAAGAATTGTTGTGCTTGTATCAAGCTTTCATTCTTGTCGGTATTGTGTTCTTTACTTTGTGCATTGATTAGTAGCTCATAGCCATTTATTGTGATTAATTTCGATCTTCTAAGTGGTTTTCTTTTCCTCTTTCTATTCATCTTTCTCACGCCAATTCTGTAGGGATCCTTCCAAACGATTTATACTATATTTTCCTAATATCTGGGGCGGTCTTACATGCTGTCCAATACAAAGTTGGCTGCTGTTTTTTGTATATCTGTTGCAGAAAATCAGATCCGTACAACAGCGAGGTACTTAGGGACTCCCCCTTGAGGTTGGCATGCACCATCTTGAATGAAGAGGAGGTTTGCCTATGACAATTGGGGCATTCTTTTCTTGAATTAGCCACTTTTCCTTCGCTGATGTTACACTTATATCAGATTGTATTGGAGGGTGAACAAGTGTGCCCACAAACATTCCACCAAACTTGATGGTTTGCTACCTCCTGAACGTTGGAAGACATTGAATCTATGATGCTGCTTATCAATACCATGTAGTTTGGAAACTTCTTTGGAGGTCTGCTCTCTATATGTGCTTCTAGGGGCCTCAACCTACTCCTAAGCATCCCTCAATGTCTGAGTCAATCATTGAGGCCTCTTGACATAATTGGAAAGAGCTCATGTCTCCTCCTCACCTAAGGGCCGTCGTCCTGCTTTGGAAAATTTTGTGAATTCTTCCTCAAACTTTGCATTCCTTCTCACTATTGTCTTCCTCTGCTATGCAGTATAGACCTTGCAGGCCTTTGAAGTCTCATTGTAACTCACAAATAAACCCTTCCTACTGGCGGTCTCCAAATTGGTCCTCTTCTCTATCGGTACATGGATATAAACTGGACATGAAAGATGTGAAAATGAGTCAACTCTGGCTTCACCCTATTGAATGCCTCCTTTGGTGTCTTGTTCTCCATGATCTTGTGAGGATACTTGGTCTGTGTGTAGACTGCTGTGTTGCATGCTTTGACCCAAAGAAACATCGACAAGTGTTGGTTATGAATCATGGCCTTAACAACCCATATGATTGATTGATTCTTTCGCTGTGCAACCCCATTCTATTGTTGGTTGTATGGTATAGTTAGCTCCCTCTTGATTCTTACTTCCTTGCAGAAACCCTCGAACTGCTTGGAGGTATACTTATCCCCATTGCCCGATCTTAAGACTTTGATCCTCTTCCCTATCTTGTTCTTTACTAGAGCTTTAAACTATTGAAACCTTCCTAAGACCTTATCCTTGGTCTTTAAGAAGTACATCGAAGTCTTGCAAGAGAAGTCATAAATAATGGAAACATAATACATGCGTTCTAAGATTGATGCTACTGACATCGATTCATAAACATCTGAATGCAATAGGTCTAGAATCTTCTTCAATCTATGCTCATGACTTGGGAGAGCAACCTTGGCATGCATGTCAAGTGTGCACTTTTTGCATACTCCCTTCTTCTCAATGTTGAACACTGGAAGACCTATGACTATCTACCTCAGAATAGGCAATGCCTTGTGATGCAAGTGACCCATCCTCTTGTGCCATAACTCACACAAACTGTCATTGTTATGTACTAGGGCTTGACTCTGAACATGTTCAACTTGCAACTTGTATAGATTGCCTTCCCTAACCCCTATCACTTGTGTTGCTTCTAGGATAGATTCATTTTGGCTTGATGAGGACGTCTTGGTTCTTGAATTCTATTGAATAACCCTTATCCTCCATAACCGATACTAAAAGCAAGTTCTTTTTGAGACTTGGAACAAACAAAACATCATCAAAGTCTAAAGAGTTCCCTGATTGAAGTTGGAAGGGAATGGTACCAACTCCAGCTACTGGGTACTTGTTATCATCACCAAGCTCTACTTGAACCCTTGAGTTGTGCTCTTTTAGATTGGTAAAACAATGTCAGGTTGATTTCATATGTCGAGATGCCCCACTGTCCACATACCAAGCATGCTTGGAACCATGCTAGTAGCAATGTTATAAGAACCGAACCGATCATTGAATTGGTCGATCCCAAAAACTGAAACTGAACGGGAATCAAACAAAAACCGAAAAGAAAACCGAACGACAAAATCGGTTGACCAATATATATATATATATTCATGTGCATCCATGTGAATCCAAACCATTATAAACAAATATGCAAAGTTTCTCATGTATATAACAAGTAAGGGTGCATATAACCAAATAACATCGAGTGTAATCCATATCTGAACCAAAATACATCAACAAAGAGGCTTCAAATGGCCTCTAGAGTACAAATAAACATTGCACTAATTAATAACTGTAGTCCAGTGTCTATATTGTACAATCTAATGATATGAGAGAATCATCTGAATTTTAATCATCTACATCCTCAACATGACGACCCAAAAAATGGGATTCTAGCTTGCTTCATGTTATCATAGGATTTGTACTTGTGCAAAGCCCTCCACAAGATCCCAATCTTGTGTAACAATTGGAAGTGTCTGTAAATGTGAATGAACATGCATAGATAAGATCTAGCTAGCAAAGCACATACACAGTTTGCAGAAAAATGAGAAGAGACAAAAACAAGAGAGAGAGAATCAAAGAATTGTATTAACTGTATTCCACACTCAAAGAGTGAATAATTTACAATAGATATAGGTTACATGAGTAACTAATGCGCCATAGTAGTGATCTAGAGAGATCTAGACACTCACTGACAAACACTGGAGTGAACTGCCACCTAGTCCTAGTTAACTGATCCATGCAATCATGAGTTAACTGAGACACATGTGTGGAAGTGAGAGAGACACATGCAACTGCGGGTGATAAAACCGAGGTTGCCATGCATGAGTGACTTCCACTAGTCTAAGTGAGTGTAACTGACTCTGAACTGAAGAGGAATGCCCTATTTTGTAGGGGGATATTCTCTAGAGAGAATATTCTCATCTAAGAAATCGTTCTCAACATTGGACTATCAAACTTAGGAAAATAATTCTAGGTGAGTGTGTAATATCTCCAACAGCCCCCTTGAACACTACTATAGGGTGTAAATGATGAATGGGTCCCGACAATCAAGGCCATGTTAGGTACCCATTGTACAATGCATCTAAGAATGAAACACTGGAAAAACGAGGAAAGAGGGAAAACCTCATGGGAACCCCCCCCCTCAAGGTATAGTGCATAAGAAAAAAACAAAAAAATGAGAAGGAACAAAAAATAGTTGCTAAGCAATTATGTCCGTCACTCCACGAAGACCTCGCAACTGTGTAAGTTTGTGCTTGTTGAAGATTTTGTTGAAGATGTAGATGTCTGCACGGATCTGATGAAGTAGATGTACTAGTGAGATGTCCACATATATCCACATTCTCTTTTTGTAATGAAGAAGATCCAAATGAAGTTTGGATGAAACTTTGAAAATTGTGCAGATGTTTTTGGAAAAACATTGAAATGTTACTGATTTTAAAATGCTCATAACTTCACTTCCCGGACTCCGTTTCAGACAATATTTTTTTTGAAATTGGGTATTTTTCTGAGAGGAATTCAAATATCCATTTTGTTTATGCAAATTTTGCTTAGAAAATATCGGAATTGAATCTGATGTGCGTGACCCCCTTTTTGTCTCCTAAGATGAATGCATGGCGCATGGAAAAGTGTCTGCATGTGACTCCTGAGATGCATGCAATATATCTTCTACATGAAATTCAGAAAACAAATTTGAAATAGAGTAGACATCAGCTGTAATTAATGGAATACAAATTTGTGCAGATACTTGTGTAGAAGAATCTTCAGAATAAAATGCTTGATCTTCTGATGGCTTCTCTTTTGGCTCTATCTGTTCAACCTCCTGCATGAAATCTTCACAATATTCTTTATGCCCAAATGGAACCTCCAATCTAGTCCATAGTTCATTTGGAGTTGAGTCTCGTGATTCATAATATACTTGGTGGAGAATTTCAGGAGAAATAGACCAAAAGATACATCTTATGGCCATATCTTGTCTATTGAGAAAGTTGTTTTTCTCATTGGCGAAATCAAGCTCTACTTCCATTACCATAGTTATTTGGTACAAACCTATGCATCTGAGCTGAAGCAAAATTTTTGGCTTCGACTCCAAATAGTTATGAGGCGTGAGAAGTATTGTCAGCGGATAATCCATCTTTTCTGCGTGCTTCAATCTTCAATGCCTGCAAATAACGATGCTAGTGTGCCTTTTCCTTGTAGCCTGTGGGCTGTGATACCATGTAAATGTGAATGAACTTGCACAGATAAGATCTAGCTAGCAAAGGACATACACAGTTTGCAGAAAAATGAGAAAAGACAAAAATGAGAGAGAGAGAGAATCAAAGAATTGTATTAATTGTATTCTACACTAAAAGAGTGAATAATTTACAATAGATATAGGTTACATGAGTAACTAATGCGCCATAGTATTGATCTAGAGAGATCTAGACACTCATTGACAAACACTGGAGTGAATTGCCACCTAGTCCTAGTTAACTGATCCATGCAATCATCAGTTAACTGAGACACATGTGTGGAAGTGGGAGAGACACATGCAACTGTTGGTGATAAAACCGAGGTTGCCATGCATGAGTGAATTCCACTAGTCTAATTGAGTGTAACTGACTCTGAACTGAAGAGGAACGCCCTATTTTGTAGGAGAATATTCTCATCTAAGGAATCGTTCTCAACATTGGACTATCAAACTTAGGAAAATAATTCTAGGTGAGTGTATAATATCTCCAACATTGTCTACCATTGTCACCTAAGTAGAGACTTCCCTCTTTTTAGTGATGGAAAGAGGTCCACCACAAGGGAGGCTTCCCTGGTGACCTCAAGGGATCAAATAGGAATATTAGCCGAGCCTACAACCCCCTAACTTGGTTACTTGAAGGTTAGGTCTAGGTCTAGGTATAGGAGAGTAAATAAAGGTAACAAGGTAATTATTTCATCTGTATGAGACAATAAACAATTTGGAGCATAATATAGACAATTGCCAAGTTATAGAGCTCAAAGATGATCTCTTAGACACTAGATGATCATAAAGGCAATGGCTGTTGCAAATTACAGCAGTAAACAAGTGTACAACAACAATTAACATTTTGCAACAGAAGCAAGAAATAGTACTGAGAAATGTAGCAATTTAGCATGAAAAACAAGCCTTCAACATGTACAATATTATCCAATTGGTAGATTAATTTTTTGAGTATCTAAAGCCAATTTTCCAAGTATGTATGCAACAAATTAAAGTAAAAATTAGTGGTTGAAGCAAAATTTTGTAACAACAACAATAAATAACATTTGTTAGCTAAAATTAGGGTTAGGGAGGTTAGTAGGATTGCTGAGAGAGAGAATATTAATTTTAAATGCAACTTTCACCACAAGAATAGCTTTAGACAAGTGCCATTGTCATTTAGGGCTTATGGAGTCAAGCATGCAATACCTTGAAGATTGAGCTAGATGAATAAGAAGATTGAGGTCTAAACCCTAAGGTGTAAACCCTCTTGGGCCTTAGGAGTTAACCTTCAAGAAAATGATCCCCATGGTGCAAACACTCTTGGGCCCTAGGTGTCGTTTTCTCTCTTCTAAATCAATTAGGTCAAGGATCAAAGACCAGGATCAAAACCTCAAGATGCAAACACTCTTGGGCCTCAAGTTGTTAACCCTAGCAAAGAATGCTTTCACAAAACTTGGACAACAAAGCATATGAAGGAGATAAACACTTATGTCTGCTTCCTAGGGTTTCACCAAGACAAAATAACATGCAACATGATATTAATCAACACTTCCTAGGGTTTTACCAAGATACTTACTTCTCCAAGTTACTAGGCTAGATAAAACCCTAGTTGCAACAGTACATCATCCAAGAAAGCAAAGAACTTCCACAAAGATCCTCCTCCAAAGATAGCGCATGGGATCCAAGAGACGAAAGAGAGAGAATAGCGAACTTTTCTAAAGCTTCCCCACTACAAATGAGTGAGGAAGTTATGATAAAAAGTGAATGGAGTGCTAGCCTTATAAATAAGGAAACCCTAGCACTCCAAAAGTCACAAAAATGAAAAGTTATGTCTCTTAGGTGGGGCCGACCCCTCCGATTTGCCTTTACAAATGATAAATAATGTCAAAACAATGCAAAAATGCCCTCTTAGGTCACATTTGGTGATGTCATGCTCCAAGAGGGTGTGTGAGAGCCTCCCCAGGCCACATGTCATCATATCATGGTGTAGTCATGGGAGAAGGTGCATCTTCTCGTCAATGTCATGTCATATCAACAATGGTACCCCAAGTGGTCATCAAGCCCCATCATAATCAAATCATAAAATGTGACGTCATCATCAATGGAGGACCAACTTCTAGGGTGTAGGGCACTGCTTCCAAGGCGGAGAGGGGTGTATCTCATCAACAAGGAATACAATTGTCCACCGGTGCAATGTCCTCAATCCAATGAGCAATAATCCCTGGGGTACACTCCTCAACATATGGGATTTCAGCCCAGTTTTGTGCTACCATGATCAAATCTGTCGAAACCAAGACCATCTATCCATTGACCAAGGTCATGAAGATGTGAGAGCCAATGTCTGAATGTATCGTCACTGGGTGACTCACTGCTCTGCATTACTCGTGCCATATCCTGCAATAAAGGCACAATATCTTGGGTGAAAGTCTGGGGTGTCCTTCAAAGAACCATGTCAGAGGCATCCAAATCAAAATAGAATATGAAATCAAGTAAACCAATGTTGATAAGATATACTAGTCCTTAAATCATGCAAAGTAAGCTGTTACTTAAGATATTAGCCACATGGACAATTCACTTCAGTATCCCCTTAAAATCAGTGTTACAAAAATCGTATCGGCGAAAAAATCGTCGGGGTCCAGAAAACATTGTTTCGTATTTATCGCCAAAACGTCGGCAATATATCGACAAACTTAAAAGAATACAAAAATATTCATTTTTTTAATTTTTGAAACATTTAAAGAAACAATAGCATCAAATAGACAAATTGCCACATGAATATGGAAAGAAAATTGATATATAAGATATATAAGATATCTAGTGATACATCACACATAAAAAATGAATCATGTCCTGAATCCTGATTCCTGAGTCATCAAAAAATATAATAAATGTATCTCATGATCGTCATCATGACTCATGAGTCATCTACAATGAAATCAAGTAAATAAACTATCGATTCCCTCTACACCTTTTACGGGAAAAGGTAATCGCTGCAGAAAGTGCTTTTCCTCTAGCACTAGGAGTAGGTGCCCTTGAGGCATGTGCGCCTCATATTGGAGTCAAACGTCCTCCAGAAGAACTAGAAGACCCTCGAGACAAATGTACCCTAGAAGAAGGTAGAGGAGGTAGACTGCTAGTGCTACCACTGGGCCTATCCTCCTCTGACTATGACTGTGGCTCTGCTGGTGGCACACTTACAGACTTGGTGTGAAATTGAATATCCTCTGGAACATGCTGATCCAAGTCCTCAGAGATACCATGATCATCACCACTATCCTCCAGCCAATCAAGGGCGGTCTCAATAACAGGTACCTCAACCTCCACCCTCCATGCAACAGTGGTGTCAATCCCATCCAATGAAATGGCCTTCACATCAATTTTTCTCTCAAGCAACAAGCTGCTACACCCACAACCTGAGATTGTAGTAGACGTAGACCAAATCGTTAAGGTGTGGGGTATCCAACCTGTAAGAGGATCATAAATTAATTTATTAGAATGTAAAGGAGCATAAAATTTAAATGACAATTTAATAATTTATAGTTTTATGATGAATTTGAAATTTCATTTGAAATTCTCTAACCTGTTGCACTTTTGGTGTGTATTTTTTCAAATACACTACAGTTGCGCTCACAACCAGAAGAGCTGCATGTCTGGCTAAGCACATGAATTGCCATCTTCTGTAGAGTAGGTACCTTTGCGCCATAGTTTTCCCACCAAGTATCTACAACGAATTAGAGAAAGTTGAAACATAAGAGAAGACAAATTGAAATTTGAAAAATGAATTTTGAAATTTAAAAGTTAAAAGATGGTGAATCTTACTTGGCATTATGTTCTTCTTGTTATTTATGGCCATCTCAAACCCAAATAAGCCAATGGGCCTCTTATAGAGTTCCAACTCTTGGGAAGGCTCTAATCGGTCATCTGCACTTGGCACCATCCTCTGGACACACTCAATGAAGCCAGACATAACCTCTGAATCAAACCTGTAGCCATAGCTGTAAGAGAATGTAGGGTTGAGGTATAACCCTGTAACATGAATGGGGCGATGGAGTGTGTTGTTCCATCGGTCATCAATCACCATCCATATCATTTCTTTTCTCTCATGCCCTTGAACCCCCTTGTCCACATAATAAGCACGAATGGACTCTTTGGCCCTATCCATGGCCTCATATAGGTAGC
>ML789944.1:247578-255078 GCA_009831015.1 Picea engelmannii
TGTAACAGAGCTTAAAATATCACACTAGCTCAGGACTTTATGCAAGTTTGCAAGCTTGAATATGGGAGGGCCTTTATCAAACCCTATTAGGTGTGCCAAACTAAAACAGTGAAAGAAAACATCCAGGTAGAGTGATATGTCTCGAGGGAAACAATGAAAGACAAGAACCCTTCAAGAGTAAGTGTGACATTGGTACGTGTTGGGCTTACTTGACGACTTATGGTGTCATTTAATCCATTTCTATGAGTGTCTTTGTGGAGGGTGCACTTTCTCTTGAGTTACCACTTTCTAAGCGCTACGTTTTTCCAAACCCCTTTATCTGCCTTTTTATTGGTCCTCTTAACATATTTGCAAGTCCCTTTTTATAAGGTTTCAAGCTATAACATCACTGCTTGGGACTGGGGCGAACGCGGAAAGGGTAGAGCTCAAGTTTGGATTGACTTTTGAGAGTCCTTTGCTATCATTCCTTTCTTTCTTTAACATCATTCTTTTATTCTTTTAGTAGCAATTGCAATCAACCTTTGGGCCTTCAACCCCTCTTCTCGTGAGAGAATGGACCATGACCCATTATTGAATTTTAGAACACTGTGATAGGCTCTCAGATGGAAAGTTTTGAGTATTGTGGGGAACAAAACATTACCCTTGTGAGGGCCCCCTAGTAGTACCCCTTTTCCCTTGACGGTGACAACACAGGACTAGGGCATAGATGCTAGCCACCAAGGTGAAACAAGAAAACAAACATAACATCTTGAGCTAGTGATCCATTATCCAACTTCAACTAATGATCCTCATTCACATGCCTAGTGAATTAAACACAAAACTTTGAATGAAAGAAGGACTAACATACCTCATGGTGACACTGGCTTACCATTTCCCATACACTGAGTTGAATGGATGTGATGAGCTTGGATGATGTGTAGTAGAAGAGGAAATCTGAGGGGGGCTACTGGGATGCTATTTGTGGACATGTTGATCATCATCATGGTTGAGATTATTGTCTCCATTGCGGGCCATGAGACATAATCTCCTCTAGTTACTCCTAGGCATGGGGGGGGGGTAACATCTGGCTCCAACATGGGGACATGTGCTCACTGTAGAGCGCACGAGAACCTCAACATCTTCGGTTGTCCAAGACCTACAATCTTGCACCCACTTCTAACAACACTAACACTTTAGAAGTATAGGCCGGTGGATGTGATCCACCGAGGTTAGTAGTAAATCAAAAATCATGCTGGAAAGAAAAAGTTCACTACAACTATACATGATAAAGTAACGATGAACAATGCAAGTTCCTAACATGGATGCATAATATACAAATGAAAATGCAATGTATATGCAAGGCTATACTAGCATGGATGCATGATGCAAACATATATACAAATGCAATGCAATAATGCAAATGCCCTACCTAACCTAATGCCACATGTTAATTGAAACACTAGGTATAATCATATAATCCCAACATTGTATCGAAATGTCTTCCCTTGTGCTGAATAATAAACCAAAGCAAGGACAAGTCAAGGACAAAAAGATCATGAGTTGAAACAGACACTATATCATAACCAATCATAATATCCAACTCATGGAGGTGCGCGGGAGAGACAAAGTCATGCAAGAATGCATCATCAAAATCTTTCCCTATCCATCCCAGGGCAAGGCTGAAAAAAGCAGACAAAGGCTAATCCTCATCCTTAACTACAAAGCTATTACTCAAAGATGGAGAAGGGATGAGAAGGAGCCTAACGAACACTCTAAAGTTGCCCATGGAAGAAGAGAACGAAAGATAGGGAATCAACCCAGGCCTAGAGGAATGAATTGTGTGAGTAAAATGGAGGGTGGGCACCTCTTTAGATAACATTATGTTGGGTCTAGGGTTAGGTTTATTGTTTCACCAATCAATCCCCATCGTCGGTTGTATGGTTATGTATGGAGTTGGTCGATTTTGGCATTAATGGCTGGTTCGGTATGGAATTGGCGATTACCTATTCAAAGCCTTCAATTGGACAGGTTTTGCCTTGGAACTCATCAAATCGATTGGTTTTGGTAGAACCGGTCCGATTCTGATAACATTGGGTGGTAGAAAGACAAGTTACCATTGAGAAATCCTTCCCAAATTTGGTACTAAACTCATTCAATTGAGTTTTTGCAGAGGCTGCCACCTGTTTCTGCTGTTGCTTCCCTTTGCCCTTCTTATTTTCTGAACACTGTGATGCATGATGCCTATGCTTATGAAAAACGAAGCACTTGAGCTTGCTCAAGTCCTTCTTCTTTGACTGTTAGGTTCACTCCTCATTCTCTCCATTTCCTTTGCTAGGCCCTTTTCCTTTGCCCTTCTTCGTTTGTCCAAATAGGGATAGGTTATCATCACCACCCTTCTTGCTGGCCTTTGACTCCATCCAAGTCTCATCCTAGATAGTCATACCACAGTCCTTCTAAAGAAGGAAGATTCTAATGAGCACTAATGTTTTACAGGAAGCCGAGAGTCCATTTAGTGCCATGTTCACTAGCCATGTGTCTTGAATCTTCTCCCCAAGCACTGCAAGTTGATCACGAATTTGTGTGAGCTTCATCAGGTAATTTGTAACTGTGTCTGATTTGGTCATCTCTATAGATTTGAGTTTGTTTTGCAATATCATCTCCCTGTTTATTTTCTCACTCTGGTAAGGGTCAACCATGGCATTGAACATCTCCTTTGTAGCATTCTTCTTGGATATGTGAGGAATCAAATGGTCGTTTTTACAATATCCGTAATCATTTGCTTGGCCTTCACTTTGAGCTGCTAACTGCTGTGAATCTGTAGGTGTAACCACAACTTTTTTGATGATGTCCCAGAGATCATTCTCTTCTAATAACAATGTTACCCTGATTTTCCAAAGCAAGACATTTGAGGCACCTTCCAATCTATCCTCAAATCTTAGACTAGTTGATGCCATCTTGGAGATCGATTGTGCAAACTCCCAGAGTTGATGGTAAATAAAAACACCCTCTGAAAGCCTCTAGTTTTTGGTCCTTGTTACCGACAGTTGATCTGTTGCGGTAAACCCTTGAGAATCTTAATTAGAGAGAGGTTTTGATATCATGTAAATTTTCCAATACTTGATGATTGATTTTCTTATATTCTTGAATTAAACAATTCAAACTAAATTTAGTTAAATGCAGAAAATTAATTTCTGAACATAGCATTATGCACACTATAGCTGAAAGGCATATAGTGGAAGCATAAATGAAATAAAGACATGCATGTTATGAACATAAATAGCATAAATATATATATATTAAATAATATAAATAATAATAATTAATTAATGAAAAGACATTAAAATGAAAAGACGTGTCTTATAAAAAAGACATGACTATTAATGAAAGGACACTCCACCTAGGTATATATAACGGGGTCCTCAGTTTTAATATATCATACTATTCAATCTCATACATTTACATATATTATTTATTGTCCTTATTGATTTCTTTATATTCCAAATATTTTGGATATTTAATTGGTGAGCCAGATTTGGTTGTCACATTTGGTATCAGAGCAAGTATGATCTTGGCCGTTGGCCTTCGGACCTTTTGTCAAATTTTGTTGCTCTTGGCAACATATTTTTCCTAGGAATACACAGCACGGGAAACCTCCGAGTACTTCCCCACATTTCGTGGATGGTAAATGGGGTAAACCATTCGGCCTGATTACGGGCCTAACCCGGTGGGGACATCAAGTGAGGCCCTAAACAGGCTCCTGGCCAGGGATTCGACCCCAGAACCTCATTCGAGCAAATAAAGACACTCATCCACTTGAGCTAACCCACCGGGCTTGCTCTTGGCAACATATCTATTGGCTTTTGGCCATATAAAATTTCAGAGTTCTCTGAAGAATTGGTCCTTGACCACAAATAGGCCGTTGGTCGTGCTAAGTCCAGAAATTCTGTAAGGAAAAATAAATTCTGTTGTAAAGAACCAGGAATCCAGGAGTTGAAATTATTTAAAGAAGTATATAAAAATAAAAAATAAAATATTCAGAAAAGACCAAGAATCATTTCACTGCAAAGAAAAGATCTAAAGGAAGAAAATTCCGCCAAATCATAGAGGTTGTTGCTTCCATGGTCATAAATTAGGGAATTGATCTAATTTATAGAAATCTGTGAGAAACTACAGTTGCTAACATCCCGTACAAAAGCCATACAATCCTCTGTCCGTACAATCTGCAACACATAAAAAAGTAAAAACGCTACACAATCTGCAGCCACGACCACACCATCCACTGTCAATCGCCACTAGAACCAAAGGAAGATTACTTGTTGTAGATTGGTTTAATAGGACATCGAGACACTGTATTATCGTAGGGAAGAAAAGAAAGAGTATATCGTTGTTTGTATAGTATGTTGCACTATACAAGCAGCTATCTTCTGTCTGTACTGAAGAGCCATTTGTGCTAAGCCACCATTTGGTATCGTCCTTGCTGTCATAGGGACTTGAATTAGTAATTCGTGAAAGGTTAATAAAAAAGGTGTGAAGGATTGTGGCACTTCAAAGCATATTAGTAGTAAGAATTTTAAAACGTCCTTTCGAGCTGCTATTGATAGCAGAAATCGTGATATTGGTCAACATAAATAAAAAATAAAAAATGCATAATTGAAAGGTTAGGTCTGCTGAATCATAAAACATGGGAAATAGCCCTGTAGCCGCCATAGTCTTCTACCACAAAGAAAGGGATCCTATCTGCCATACAAAAATATTTGTCGAACCCGTGAGGTGATATGTCATAGCCCGTCAATTCTGTGAGGTGATATGACAGAAAACTTGAAGGATTAAATAAAATTATTTTTTGAGGGAAATTAAACCATAATATAAGTCAACTGTTATGAACACAAATATACATATAAATAAGATATAAATAAATAATTAAATAATAAAGATTAATTCTTAATAACTAAATATATTATGAAGAGACACCTTCTTGGTGAAAGGTCTTGTCTTTTATAAAAGGGCACCACTACGTGGGTATATATACAACCCTCGGTTCTCATTGTAATCATCTCATCTTATCTATCCATTCATATACATTTACTGAAAATGTTATTATTTCATCCTAAATGGATTACTTCATATTCCAGACGTTTTGGATAATTTCTGTGTGAGCGAACTCTTGTTCGTCTTATTTGGTATCATAGCTTCACTTTTCTGATCTCGGCCTTTGGCCAGTCTCTTTATCAGACCTTGTCTGAACCGACTTTTGGCCAACCATACTTTGTTCAGAGTTTGTCTGATTTTTCCGAGTCATTGACCACCTCAGCTTTTGGCCATTTAAAAATTAATTGGAGAAAGATCTTCTGCTGCCATTTAAAAAAAATGATTCAAAAGATCCATATATATATAAAAAAGGAGTTAATGGTTATAGGTAGACAAGAATTTCGTACAACCGCATTTTCTTCACCGCTGTTGCCGTACCATAACTGTACCCACCGCTTATGTACGGGTGTCGTACAACCTCTGTCTGTACCCCGCATTATAATCTGTCTCCCTCTACTGTCGTATTCCAGCATCTGCCGTTTGAAATCAGTGGAGAATTAACGAGCTGCAAATACCATTCAAAGTGATTGGGTGAAGTGGAATCAACGGACTAAATGATATAAAAGGTCACGGTCTACTGTCACCGCACAGTTGCCAGCATTCTGGGGGGAGCTGTAAATACCACACCGTCGATCTCCTAATCGAACTATCGTCCAAGTAATTAACTACTCTTACAACAGTGATATCAGACTGATCCACCTGGAGATAACAATGCGGGTATACCAATATAGGGGATTACTTAATCGCTGGACCAAAGTATCTAGTTCAGAGTGTATCCTTTCACAACCATCGCCGCTAATTGAAATTCGATAACAAGTTAAAGAAGTAACCGATTGAATAAACAGAGTAGGGAATTCAAACGCTGCCATTATAAAGCATCGTGTCTATTGATAACATAAGGTTTTTAAGAAAAAGATATAGGTGGATTATATAAGAAAAACATGCCTATATAATTATACCGAGAAAGAATTTATATGCATAGTAATAGCGAAGGGTTTATTAAAAAGTGGAAATAGTAAAAGCCTTTATTAAAAAGTGTGAAGGTATTTTTAAATCAAAGGATTAAGAGTACACAAGGTGATTGATAGTATCAATTTAAGGGTTACTCAAGAAATTAATTATCGTAAATTACCGACGAAAGCAAAATGAGCGAAATGGAGTCTAGTAAGAAAAAAAAGGAAGATTCCCTCATACTTATAAAAAATATGTGGATGCCTTGTTAAATGTTAATGAGATTATTGAAGGAAAGAATATCAACATCGCTATTTTCCCACCCGCTAGGAAAAATCACATTAACGTTGACCCGACAAACCAATTAATGGTTTCAGAACCAAATATAATTGAAAATGACAGGAGTCTTTCCGATGAGAAATACAGAATTAAGAACCTACAACTATCTATTGATGATTACAAATTCATAGCTCAATTCAATGTTGTATCAATGTATCAAGACAATGTTGATATAATTCTAATTTCTAGGGTCAACCTGGGTGGATACATTGGGTACTTTTATTTTCAACACAAGGAGAAAGTTTTTGACATTTTCTTATAAGAAGAAAATCACATTGCGGGACGTTTCAATGAAGTCAGTTTTAGAAGCTCCATCATTAGAAGACTTGAATGACGTATCATAACTGATCCTTCGAGATAACTAGAAGTCAATACAAAAGTTGCAGGATCGCGGCTCGCCAGAAAGAATGTGACAAGATCATCATTGAAAAGGACGAAGAGATTTCTCGCCTAAGATGAAACTACTTGCAAAAATCATGAAGTCCAAGGTGAAGAAGCGGTGTTTTCAAAAGTTGGAACAAGAGAATAAAGATCTCGAGCAGAGTTTATTAGAAAAAAATGAAGAAAATTTTTCGTTTGAAGAACCTTAATGAAGGGTTACTAGAACAAATCAGGAAGTCGAAAGAAGAGAAACGTGAAAATACATACATTAAAGATATCGTCAAATCAGATAGCGAAGAAAATTCACGTGTAAAAAATCACAATCAAAACCGACTAACACAAATTAAAAGGCTTAAGCATGATAATAAATCGTTACAAGAAGAGCTAGATTGCAAAACATCAATAGTCGATCAAGAGACAATGACTGAACCTATGGAACTAGAGAAGTCTTTAGATATAAAAATCCCAATTCTGGATAAGGGAATTAATACAGACCCAGTCAACCTTACAACTCAAAAGGATGCAAATCCAACTGATGTAAAGAGGTCTTCAAATGTTGACGTAGAAACAATCCATCGGTATCAAGAAGACTCAATTCCAAAAGTTAATCAAGAAAAAGCTACAAGTATACGAAGTAAAGGTTAAGTTGCAAGGATGCCTTATCAACATCCTAATCACAAAAGTCGATACTTCAACCAATCAATGTATCAACAAAAACAAATGATCGATATTCTGAAGAATATTACTTCAACTACAAGTGGT
>ML789944.1:260078-268900 GCA_009831015.1 Picea engelmannii
TGAAAGATCCCACCTTCCTTGATCCAAGCTTTGTCGTGGAGGTGCAACAATCCTCCCACACCATTCTACAATGTTACAAGGGTCATATCTATTGGCAGAGGAACACTAGTGCGCAACCTAAGGGGGTTTCCAGCAAGAGGGCGCACCACCTTGTGAAGATCACTTCGATTTGAAGTAAGGAGGAGTCTTTTGGGCAAAGGAACATCCGGGTTTTCTTTGTATGGTCCAGGGCATCACTTCTAGTCTATTCAGGAGGAGGGTTTTCCAACAGATTATTTCCTAGAGCTTGGCACGAGTTGGAGAAGAGAGGGGCGCACTACAGAAGGAGGTTGTCATCATTTGGTGGCCTAGATCTTCATAGATCATCTTGAGACTTCACCAGTGGGATTGCATTGGCCCGATCTATCATCTGAGTAATTTTTGCAACAGTTGGAGGCCTCTAGAGGCGAGGCCGAAATATTGAAGATTCAGTCAACCAGGAGGGAGCAAACTAGTTGAGGGTTATTTGGAGATCCAGAACTTCATCTTTCAGTCTGATACTTTGCTAGGGGGGTTCTAGTAGCCCGATCTACATTCTAGGGGAGTTTTGAGGCATTTGGAGCACAAGAAGAGGAGGGACGAAACCTAGGGTGTCTACAACTACTAGGACACTGCTCAACTCAGCCAGTTTGGAGGGTTTGGCAATGCATTGGACCAGGGTTCCATATCATCCGTCTTCTCTTGCAGCTAATGGCCTTTGGAGGCTTGTATCTTCTCTTCATAGTGCCTTTGGAAGGCTATTATCATTTGTATTGGCTATCATTGTAGCAACTGTCATCCCATTTTGGATATTATTGGGGTTTTCTTCCAGTTCTGCAGATCTCTTGTTACAGGATCTATCTACTATCTAAATAAAGGTCATATCTGACATTATTGGCTCTATATTGGTGTTCCTTTTTGTATCTTGTCTTTGTTTATGGTATATGCTTCAAATCTGTTACTTCATTGCTATAATCTTCATAATCTTCATAATATAAACTCTAATGCGCAACTCTATGAGTAAACTTGCAAACACATAACCAAACTCAAACAAACAGTGAGCGGTTAGTGTTCCTAGCAAAAAAATTGGCTTGGGAACATTACATAGAACCACCCCTAAACAAAAATGTATGACCTGTTTAAGAGATGAAGGTACAATAGTATGGCACGCTGTATGACCTTTTCTTGTTTTGGACAATAAACTCTCTTTCTTCTCTCCTTAACATAGAATCAAACCCTGGATGCTACAAAAGACAATCTACAGCCTGCCTTTGAAGGTGTATGACCTGCATATTAAGGAAAAGTATGTGCAGTAGAGATACAACTTGTTCCTCTTGTTGCCTATTATTCTCTAATACCTCATTGATGCACTTTGACTCCTCTCTTGCTCCTTTGTTCAACTAAGATCGAACTCTCTATCTTGTCTGTCTTTACGCTTTGCTGAAACCCTAATATGCCAAAACCCTAATCTTATCTTGAGATGTACACTCTAGATTAAATCATGTCTAAGTCATTGATGTACAAAATACACTTTATTAGAGTCCAAGGACTATGTCAACTAAAATCATAAGATTGTCCCTTTTTCCTAAGTGAAATTACAAAATAGAATTATTACCCACTTTTCCGAAGTGGTCACCCTTGAAATGTCTCGAACCACTTCCTACGCGTTTACATGGAATTAGGCAGGAAATTTCTGTTTGAGCTACATTTCTCAACAAGCTCTATAGTCTAATCATAGGAAAAAATCACTTGAAGATTCCTCATCCTCTACATCCTCAACATGAGTAGAGTCAGGAATGGGATTGTGACTCGATTCCCTTTGGCCTAAATTTCCAACACCAATGTTTAGATCCTTTTCCCATGGAGGTGGTAGTTCCATGTCCTTCCAAGATAGGTTTTCATCATTAAATGTTGCTGGTTTAGTCTCCCCAACCCCCTATGAGGAGAGATCAATATCATCCAAGACTATATTGCTCGAATCACGGGTCTTGTTCAACAATTGGTTGCATCTTAATGTAAGGTTGTATTGAACATAGACCATATCATTCAATCATTTTTCTTCATAATGGTTTCGCTTCTTGGTATATACATGCTCAAAAACACTCCAATTCTGTTCACTCCTAGAAGCATTGCATGTCTAGCCCAAGATTTGATTGCAAACTTTTGCAAATTAGGGTAGTGGCTATTGAGCTGCTTCCACTAAGAGGTTGTGACAAGAGTTGAAGACAAAGCAACTTCATCAAATGAGTTTGAAACTTTGATTAAACTTGACAATGCATAGAATAATGAATAATATAACTTAAAAACAATGAAATTCGTTACCTTGTGGGTCTTTTGTTTTGCTTTGGATAACCATACTCATGCTGAAGGTACCTTACTGTCATTGAGATGCAAGAGCTTACTGTGTATCTCATCTTGTATCTTCGCATCAGGGACCATGTGCTCAATACATTTGTACAATCCTTCTTTTACATCCCCATCTAGTTCAAAATCTTTTTTATAATGGCCAACAACATGTAAAGGTCGACCGAGTTGCTTGTTCCATCTATCATTAATGATTTTCTTAAAAGGAAGATGCTTTTGTCTATAGCATTGTAGGCTTCCTTATTGTGTTTTTGGCATGATCCATGGTCTTGTAAATAAAACCCATGTCATGTTTATCACCATCCACCATTCGGAAGACTTTCACAAGAGACTCATTGAATTTCACTCTCTTTTACCTTTTTCCAAAAAGTTTTTTTTTTTTCCTAATCTTGCCCATGATTTCTTCCCCTTCTGCGTTATTGTTCCATTAAGATGCATTCCAGTCATCACAAGAAAACATTTTCTGCAAGTTGGCCCTTCGTTCAAGCATGTATTGCAATGTAGAAAGTTCATTGCAAATTGTGTAATGGCTGGGCAAACAAGCTTTTTGTCCCTAGTGTTTTTCCTCATTATGTCCAAGTCCCATGTGTGGTTGTCGATGGATCTGGTGATGGTTCTTCTTTCCACACACCTTTTTATCCACTCAATTTTGCCAATGTTCTCAAGCATGAGGTTCAAGCAATGCGATGCACATGGAGTTCATGACATGGTGGGGTGTTTGCTCTCAAACATTTTTCTTTCCAAAACATTCTTGGAGGAATTTTTCGTGATGATCTGTACAAAATTCTCCACCCCACTTCTTCAACTATTCCATCCAAAAGGTGAAATAATAATGTGCATCCTTCACATGATTGAATGTATTCATCAATTTAAGAAACAGAGTTCGTCGTCGGACAAAAATGTGGAAATTAAGAATGGTGCAGTACCTTCCGTTAGTGCATCCCTCCGACATGATGGTGCAACATGTTTTACTCCATGATTCTGTGAATTCGATGAGGTATTCCTCTATTCCTTGAACCTCATCTTGTAAAAGTGCCCCCTTGATATCATGAAAACCAGGGCCTTTGAAGTATCCTTTGTCAAAGGTATTGTTTCATGTTTGAGAGAAATGCGCCTTTTTTAGGGGAACATCCCCTACTGCATCCTCTTGCATCGCCTCGAAGGGAAACAGGAGGAACATTCCCCTTGGTGTACCCATGTCCCAGCAGTGTGGAGTGCGTTCCCTACACTCCAGGACCCTTTCTCATTTTTTCCTCAAAACGGGTGACTTGATCAAAAGGGAGCATCCTTGGTCAAAGGGAATGTTTTGTTTTTTGAGAATGTTTTTTTTCTGGAAACATTCTGTACTGCATCCTCTTGTGTCTCCTCCAAAAGGGAACATGGACCGTCAGGAGCACTTCCCCTATCCTCAGGGATGCATCATGGTGTAACACTGAAGAACACACACACATACAGAGATTGAGAGAAGCCCTGTCAAGTTGAAACCTTAATGGAGGTCCATATTTCGAGGGCAAACTACAATTCCTGCTCTGAACACATGTAACTTTTTTTTTTATATACAGTATCCCTTCATATGTGTTTACCTTGTAGCCTTTATTTGAAAATTAGCCCCCCTATTCGTTATCCATTCTTCAATGTTGTGGAAAATCTGTGTCAGACTCGAGTTTACATATGTTTTTGACTTATGCAGCAAATTATCTATCTTTCTGTTAGAACTTTTTAGGGATTCTGGGTGTGGGGGCTCATTGTGGCTGGACTTTGACAAATTCAGAAATCCATCTGAAATGATTCCCAATAAATGCACTATTCCATGTTCTACTCTATAATTTATCCTGTTAATTATTTTTCCCTAGTTTTTTTTTTAATTTTTTCTTTTCCTTTTTCAAATGATACAACCATTATTATTTGAAATTCTGCTGTTCCCCTGTTAGGTTTTGAATTTCTTCCGTTCCCCTGTTTTCTGATATTTCCAAGCAGCTGTATCTGAAACTGTTACTGTTGGAAGTGTTTCCCATTTAACTGTTTTGTGCAACAGTTAAGAATTGTCGTGTTATATGGAATGCATATTGAGCATATAATATATTATTTTAGAAATATGCTGGTTGTAGTTTTAGATGTTGGTTATGAGAACTTTGTTAAAAAGGAATACACCACATACACAAGAGATGTGGAGATGTTGAATATATGTTGCACTAGTTTTCAAAACGCGGGAACGTTGGGAACATGGGTATGGATATCTGGAACAGCTAGAAGCATTGCCAAAATTTTCAGGAAATGGCATGTTGTAGTGGCAATAATACATATTTAATAATAATTTCAAAAATACAAAATTAAACTTAAAACTATCTTAATATGAAAAATTAAAACAGCCATGGGTTCAGTCCATTCAGAAAGAAGAAAAATGTAGGATTCATATTTCCATGTGAAGCCAGAAGTGCCATCACTAACCCAACAAATAGTATTAGAGTGTGCCATTTATGATTAAAACTGTAATAATAATAATAATAATAATAATAATAATAATAATGATATTAAATATACTATACTATATATATATATATAATTAAAAAAGGTTAAGTTAAAAACTTAAATAGCATATATTATATATATTGTGATGAAAATGCAGAGGATGATGGACCCAATATAAGTATCTATCCGCATCTACCCATTACGATCGGCCACCCAGCTGTATGCATTTCAACCAGTCAATCAAGTAGATAGTGGATTCGGACATTTATAAATTCTGACTGGCCATTGGTCTGTATGGATTTCAAGCGGGGAGAGGATTTCAGCATTCCAAGAAGTGCATTATCCATTTCAGTGAGTGTGTATCCATTTGGACAATTTGAACAAATATTTCAGCGAATTTGTATATGAATTCAGTGTACCCATTCCAATTTCTTGCAAATTCACTTATCCATTCCAACGATTCAATAGTGATGGCATTTATCCATTTCAGCCATTCAACAGTATTAACAGTCATGTATGCGGGAGGAATGCACGGTGGGTAATAAAATAATTTTTCATAAACCCGCTCCTCTCAATCCTAGAAACGTGCATCCAGAGCGGTGAAATCAATGGTCAAAAGCTCCCACGCTCTCAATACTGTTCCTACCATTTTGGGAATGTTTCCTACCTACTTTGAAGTTCTCGGGAGTGGGAAAGTGGTGGTTACAGATTCCACAATTCCTGGGAGTGGTGCCCATGTAGCTAGGTGTTGGATATACGATTTTATTATACTGGAGTCATTCATAGAATGTGGGCCGTGGCAGAATATCTTCTATTAGGTAGTTAATGATAACTACCTCACCTAACCACTATAATTAAATGACACATTATGAAGTCACTTAATATATTGCGACTTTACAAAACTTTGGTGTCTGGACTGTAGTATTCGAGTATTAATACTCTAACAAGTTTATCACTTGGCAGTAGGTAAATTGCAATTCACAAGACCGTTTTTTCCCTTGGAAAATACATCCTTGGGAAACTCCCAGGCACTTCCCCTCATTCCGAGGATGGTACCCGATGCCCATTGTAAAATGAACCGCATAGACTATTGTATGCTGACCTAAGCCACCTGACATGGGGACACGGGACATGGAGGACACGGAAATATGAGTATCCGACACGGGCACGACGACCCCCGGAAATAGGACACGGAGGACACGTTATATATATATATATATGTATATATCAAAATTTAAATTATGAATTACACATGCAAAAATTAAATAATTAAACTGTAAACAGTTACATGATGATGATACAAATTCAATCATACAACTAGTACTAACTTAGTAACTACTAAGTTACTAACATAAATGATGACATTGCCAACTCAACACTGTTGTCCAAAGTTCCAAACCCATATCATCAGGAAACATATCCCACATCTTTGTCTTTCCCTTCAACCACTCTTCTCTCTGCCTAGTGCCTGCAAATAAGACAGAGGTTGGTGTGCAGATACATCACTAAGTCACTTGACACGATGACAAAGAGAATAGTTCAACATAAGAGTTTATACTTGAGTGAAGGGTACATTTTTACTGGGGTCATGACAGAAGAGTTCAACAATCAATGCCACCAACATCGAGGTACATAAAGGGTATGGTGCCGTTGATTAAATGCCAGTTTCATACCCTCTTACATGATAGAATCCAGTGGAAACATTGCAATCCTGCCAATCTTGAAATCCTGAAAACTGTTAAGTTTGCTGAATTTTGAATGGGACCTAAAATTCTACTTTCTCCATATGAAGTCCAATGAAGTTGGAACCACTCTCAAACATCCTGAAACAATTAATGGTAGTGTTAAAAATTTAAGTAAAAGGATGACCTTTTACTTTAAGAATTTAATATTACCATTAATTACTAGGGAGGGTAAAATGGAGGGGGTGGGGACCTGTTTAAATAGAATTAGTAAGGCAAAAAACCCTTAGTTGCACACTGAAACACCTCACAATTGCAACTTGCATGAGAAAACATGAGCCAGGGTCCTTTTCTGAGCAGGACACATGTCCTATTTTCAAGACACGCGTGTCCTGTGAACATGACACGTTCTAAACGAGTATCCGACACATGTCCTACTGTTTGGTGTCTGACACGTAGGATTTGCGACACGAGGGGGGGTTTGGACGTGTCAGGTGACTTAGATGCTGACCCAGCAGTGACATTGAGTGAGGTTCACATACGCAGAGATAGCCAGCCTCACGACTTGAACCCGGGACCTCCTGCTTGCTATTCACAGCTCTCAACAACTCGAGCTAGCCTATTGGGCTTGCAATTGCAAGACTTGTGTTGCAGTAGTTTGATTTTCCAACTTTTAAAATGGGTACAAATATAAATATGTTTGGCTTATGTTTATATTATTTGATAAGATTTACAAGTTGCTTATGGGTATCACAAAGCTCTGTGTTGGCCCAATTGAATGTTTCAGATGCAGAACTTTCAAAATTTGTGCTTGCTATGTTCCTTTTTCTTTTTCCGTCTATCATGTGTTAGTGTTTAAGTGTGTTCTTGTTTGCAGTATTGGAAGTAGAGCCTAGACCCTTATCCCAATTTTCTGCATATTGACTGGCTTCTTGAGCAGGGTATAGAGAAAGGTTCACCAGATGGAACCCCCAAGGAAAATGCATCCATGGTTGATTCGTCTCTGACCGACTGCAAGCAGGAACCAGATGCATTAGAAGAGCAAGATGCATTAGAGGAGCCAGGTATATGTTTGAAAGTTGTGTTGCTAAGAGGCTTTCTATGGTATAGTCGATAATGAATATATATGTTCTGTTTTCTTGTAGGCATGTTTTAGATTTTAGATCTATATGTTCTGTTTTCTTGTAGGCATGTTTTATAATTTAGATCTATATGTGCTGTTATCTTGTAGGCAGGTTTTAGAATTTAGATCTCTCTAGTAAGGAAGATTAATAATTATTCTTCTAGGATTGTTATGAAATTTTGTTGTGGGACTTGTTAGCAGTGTTGGTTTTTTCTATGGGTATTTTTTTAGTGCATTTCCCACCCTGGAATTGTGGATTGGATTGTTGGAGCTGCACTTTCACTTACCTTGAGTGAGATGAGTCAAATTTGTTCTCTGCAGCATGTTTTAAATTGTGTCATTTGGATATGGCAAGTGGTTTTTTTAACTATTCTCCTCCTTGTATCCCACAGGACATTCGTTGTAATAAACATAAATGCATAATATAAATATAAATAAGTAATTAATAATGAGAAGACAAATTATAATGAAGAGACACCTTAATGGAAGGGCAACCCCGCTTAGTATATAGATGGGGCCCTCATTTGTAATACTATCATATTCTCATACATTTATTCAATATATATTTATCCTAAATGGATTTCTTTATTCTATTCCAAATATTTTGGATATCCAGTTTGTAAACCAGATTGGTTCCTCACATTTGGTATCAGAGCAAAGTCTGATCTCGACCCTTGGTCGAAATTTTGTTGCCCTTGGCAACATCATTTTAGGCTTTTGGCCATTCAATTCTAGAATTCTAGGAACTCCAGGTCTTTGACCAGAACTAGGCACTTGGCCATTTTCAAAATTCTGTTGAAAAGTGATTCCTCTGCCATATACCAGAGTCATAAATAAATAAAAAATTCCGGTGCAGATTCGACAAGAAGAAGACGAAGTCGTGGATAACATCAGCTTGCCACAAAAGTACCCATTGGCTGTTGCCAATGGTATATTTAGAGTTATTGTTGGCCAGTGCAGAAGCGACTAAGGGATCTGTCATGGGAGGAAGAGATTGCACCAGCCAATGGGAGGATTCATTTTGCAACAGTCGGGAATCAAAGAAATCTGTGACATATTTGGGCATTGAACCAATTTAGAACGACAATTAGTAAATATCACACCAAAAGTGGTCAAGTTGAGGCCGTAAGAACAATCATCTTTGTTATCGCGCAATTTATACTTTC
>ML789944.1:299147-335113 GCA_009831015.1 Picea engelmannii
TACAATCATCACTTCACTTTATTATTTACCTTTTAAAATCTCTTGTACCACTTTGACTACTTTGACCTTTTGGGGCTTCTAGATGACATATGAGGTCCTCCAACTTCGTAAGGCCATAACTCTCAAACCGTGAGGAGTTATGTGACGTTCCACATGCCACCAGAAATGGAATGACATGTACTATCCATATAGAATAATATTACTTGAAAGTATATCAAAACTCATACCGTTATCCATCAAACAAACTTGGGTCCATTACCCAAACCTGGGTTCTCCAACTTCTCATGGCCATAAATCTCTAACCGTGAGGAGTTATGTGATGTTCCACATACCACCGGAAATGGCATGACAAACACTATCCATCTAGGATAGTTTCACTGAAAAATTCACTGGCGTTCATCTCATTATTCCACAAATAAGCATGGGTTCTCTAACTATACTTCTAGGATAACGCAATCCGCAAAGCGTCTTCCCGTGAGAGATTTCACCATAAGGGGACCACTTTGGAGTTCATACATTTCTACTTATTATCAACCATGACAAGACAATAACGAGTCATCTTTATATCAAACAATCTTGGGTCCATTACCCAACCTTTGTGCTATGGGGCTTTCTTCAAGGGTTGACATCACTGACAACTAACCTTAATCAACAATCTCCCCCTTTGGCATTGATGGCAACACTCTGATTCAATACTGAAATCATATCACTCATGCTCCCCCTGGAACCATGCCGCTGTCCTCTACATCTGATAAATCTCTCCCCCTTTGTCATCAATGGAAAATGTATCTTTCCATTCGGGGTTGCTCCCCCTGACTGAACTGTCCTCTTATGGTGCTTCCTTGTGTTAATCTAAGACATAAGATAAGCATTCAAAAAACATTCATTTTGGAGTAGAAATAACTCCAAGTCTCTAGCGAAGATATTCAAAGGATTCTCGTGGAAGTGGTTTTGTGAAGATGTCTGTCACTTGTTCTTTTGTGCCCACCCTAGTGGATGAGCACTAGTGGGTGCATCAAATCCTTTGCTATATATTGTTCAAGAGTCAAACCTACTTGTAACCCTAGTGATTGTGTAAAGGGTACAGGTCGGCCCTATTGTGCCAATAGACAGTATAGTTGATAGGACAAGTCTAATATAAGTAAGAGGAAATCTTTCATTGTAGACACACACACACTTGTGAGTTTTGGAAATTTCAGCAAGTACATTTCTTGGTCAAAGTTGCGCACCTCTCTTGGGCGTTAGAGTTCTAGGGTTTTGTGCACCCTCTTGTGCGCTGGATATTCTTGGTGGTGAAAAGTCTTTCTCTTGAAGAGTATAGCAAATGATTTGGCTGGTTTTTTCTCCCTTATTGAGAAGGGTTTCCCATGATACATTTTGTGTTCTTGTGCATGGTGCTTCTTCATGTGATCTTGGTTGCTGCAACATTTATGGTTATGGTTAATTGTTAAAAATGGAATGAACTTCATGCTTAACATAATGTTATGAAAAATCAACATGGTTTCAGAGCATAGGTCTTGAAAGAACCCATTGCACAAGCATCCACCAAGTCTCATACCTTATTAGCAAACCCTCCACTTCTGCAGAACCGTACAACCTTCCTAGGGTTCCAGAAAATTCCGTACGACCCTCTGTCTTGAGGTGTTTCAGCCCCTGAAAACTTGGAAGCTAAGGCTAATTTCAACATAGAAGAGTATGACCTCTTCCAGCGCATCTCCAGAAGCTCTCAGAACTCAATTCCAAGAAATTTTGATTTTTGGCCCTAGGGTTTCTAGTGTGCCAAAAATTCCTGCAGAATATTTCTGGTTTTCTGAAAGAACATTATTCGGAATCAATAAGCATCTTTGTGATACTATCAAATTGATTATTGGCAGTCATAAGTCCAAACATAATCCAGTCTACAAGGATTCAAGAAAAGATGAAGAACAAGACTCCAATGGAAGATAGGCTTGATGGAGCAAGCAACTTCAGCCCTTGGAAATCAAAACTCCTTGTCACCCTTGAAGAAGAGGATCTCTTGGATGCAACTACTAAAACTCTACCAGAAAGAACAATTGAATTAGAGAAGAAAGTTAGAAAAGAAGATGACGTCAGAGTAAGGAAAATAATCATCTACTCAGTAAGAGATCATCTCTTGCCCCGGATTGCAAATCTGAAGATTGCCTATGATATGTATAAAACATTGAAAGAAATGTTTGAAAGTGACAACACTCTCAGGGCTCTCGCTTTGAGAAGTCAACTCCAAAGTACTAAGATGACGAAAGATGACACAGTTGCACTTTTCTTCATGAAGTTATCAGAGGTTTAAGAACAACTAGAGACAATTGGAGAAAACATGTTTGATAGAGAACTTGTCTTAACTACTGCCCAGAATCTCCCAAAATCATGGGAGCCCTTCCTTCAGAGTATTAGTGGAAGAGAAACCCTACCAACCTTTGAGTGACTATGGATAGATTGTACACAAGAAGAACTAAGACTCAGAAATAGAGGAGTGGAAGATTACCCAGAAGAAAATCATGCTCTTGCACTTCATACTAGCTAAGGAGGAAGATTCAAAAGAAACTTCAGGCAAACATTTAAAGAAGAAAAGTCTTCATCAAATTCAAGATATCAAATAAGAGATGCCTCAAAAGTTCAGTGTTACATATGTGACAAGTATGGACATATTGCTAAACATTGTCCAACCAGAAAGAAGGGAAAACAATATGCCACCACTGTCGACATTGATCCAGATCCACCTCAAGAAAATGAAGAAAGGAGAAACGAGAAGTATTTTCTCTAAGAAGAACGTTGCTACAAGCTATTTAAAATCTTTTTGTTCCAAAAATTTCTATAATGGATTGCATGTTTCAAATAAAATAAGGATATAACTCCTTATACTAAAAGAGCTTTCAAAACTTGGACCATTATCCCTGTTACGGGAGTCCAAAACATTGTTCCTTGTACAAGAATAAAGCAGAAATATTATTCTTCAAAGAGAGATACAAATCTCAAAATAAAGATTGACGAGAAACAAACATCTTCTCTCCCTTCAACAGTTCAGAGGGAGACAAACAGTTTCTCCAGTTGATATGTTCAACGAGATTGCAGCAAGGCATAAAAATGCTTACCTAGACTTACTATGCAATAGGCAAAGAAACATACAAGCCTCTCAAGGAACATTCCGAGAAAACAAGAGAGTTTTTCAAGCTATCCTTCAAACATGAGCCACTTCATTGATGATAAGACTCCTTGTCTTAGAAAAGCTACAAGAAAACCAGTATGGCCAAAAGCCATAACAAAAGAATAAAGTATACTTTAAGATGGTACATAAGATATTATTCAAGGACCAAAAAAAAAAAACCTGTGGTAAAACATGCAGCTGATGAATGTATCAAGACATGATCTATAGCAAGAGGTTTCTCACAAACAGAGGGAGTTGTCCATGATGAAACATCTGATCCAGTGAACTAGTTATACCTCCATCCATGAGTTGGAAACTATATCAGATAAATGGATTCTTGATAAGTCTGGAATTCAAACAAAAGTGTTGGAGACCCAAACCTATATCATTACAGTATTGGTGACGAAAGCCTAGTCCTGATGACATATTCAGCAAGCGTTGTTATTACAAGTAATTCTAAATTTCTGAATTCGAGATGAAGAATGTGAGTATGATTCATTACTTCTTGGGACAAAAGGTATGACAGATGACCGATAAAATCTTCAGTGAACCAGAAAAGCCCTTCCGGTTGATGTTCTACCTTGAAGTCTTCCATGGTTTCCTATTGCAACAGGAAACATAACTCTGTAGCCTTAAGTGCACCAGAGACAGAGTATATAGCAGTAAGTGTGCGAAGCAATGTGGCTTCAAATACTTCTGACAGATCTACTTGACCATGAGATGGTTCCTATGTTAATGACAAAGAGCCATATATAAAGCTCCTTAAAGAACCCAGAGCTTCCTAATGGATTGTCACATAGAGAGATAAATTTTTCTTATGTCAGAGATATGATGCAGAAGAAAATTGTATACTTGCAGTACCTTTCTCCACCTGAGCAGACTGCAAACTTCTACACCAAACATTTACTTGGTGAAGAACTCCTTTTGAGTTAAGAGGGAGTATGGATGACCTTAGCCAAAAAAATAATTCAGAGTACATCGGTATGAGACCTGGCTTAATGAAGAATGCCTCTCTATCTGAGAGGGAGTGTTGATGAATGCAGCTATGGGAGACATCCTCCAGCTTACAAACCTGTGAGATGTGGAACATAGCAACTATGTGAAGTCTTTCTCTCAGCTTACAAACCTGAGAGAAAGCCCCTATGAAGGGTTCGTGGTTCCTGCCTGGGACAAAGTGAGGAACGTAAAGATGGCCTCCTCCATGACGTGAGTGAGAAGAACTCCAGATGATTATCTGATGTAAGAGCGATCTGTTGAGTTAGGACGTGCCTGTGGCTGAGCACAAGGTGAACCTGGGAAATCCCAAAAGTAATGGGGACATCATCATGAGAATAGAAATGAAGATGATGTGATGGCCTCTTCTGTGCAGCAACAGAGTTGACGAGAAGATTCCGGATCATCCTCCTATAGGTGGCAGTGGGAAAGCAGATCTGTAGAGTGGATGTGCCTGTGGATGAGCACAGGTGAACGTGTGAAGACCTGGTTCATCTTTGTAATGCAGTGAATCAGGTCCTTGGCATCCCTATGGATTTGCCCCTAGTGGATGAGCACTAGTGGGTGTATCAGAGCCTTTGCTATATATTGTTCAAGAGTCAGACCTACCTGTAACCCTAGTTATTGTGTAAAGGGTGTAGGTCGGCCCTACCTTTTGTGTCTAAAGATAAACTGTAAAAGATAATTAATATTAATATTAATTATTATAATAATAAATAAATAATATATCTAAGTGAGGTTGGCCCTATTGTGCCAATAGACAGTTTAGTTGATAGGACAAGTCCAATATAAGTAAGAGGAAATCTTTCATTGTAGACACACACACTTACTTGTGAGTTTTGGAAATTTCAGCAAGTACACTTCTTGGTGAAAGTTGCGCACCTCTCTTGGGCGCTAGAGTTCTAGGGTTTTGTGCACCCTCTTGTGTGCTGGATATTCTTGGTGGTGAAAAGTCTTTCTCTTGAAGAGTATAGCAAAAGATTTGGCTGGGTTTTTCTCCCTTATTGAGAAGGGTTTCCCAGGATACATTTTGTGTTCTTGTGCATGGTGCTTCTTCATGTGATCTTGGTTGCTGCAGCATTTATGGTTATGGTTAATTGTTAAAAATGGAATGAACTTCATGCTTAACCTAATGCTATGAAAAATCAACAAGAACTACAACCACAAATAAATGAGGGTTTAAGCTTCCATGAGACCTCCATGAAAGGAGTCACCCAAGCTTCCCTCAACCATAGCCTCCATCCTCTCCTCAATGCTCTCTCTCAAACTCTCAAGTGAACATAAGAGTGAATGAGCCTCTACTTGCCCTTTGCACCCCTCTTGAACCTCCATAAGGAAACCTAAAAGATGAGTGGATGAGATCATCCCATCTCATCTCTAATCAAAGGTTGAGATCATCCCACAATAATCTCACTCACAAACCCACTTTGGGTTAAGTTCCCTAAGTTCACTTTATGTCTCCTAATTCACCCACAAAGTGAATTAATAGTCATTTAGGCTAAAATGACCAAATTTTACTTTTGACTTAAATCTCCTAAGTCAAAGTGAAATTAGACATAAAGTACAAGGCACATATTACATAGTACTTCCCAGTTGTGTTTAGAAGCTCACAAACACAAGGGGACCACTTCCCAAGGTACACAAATCTCAACATGCTCCTAAATCAAGCATGCAATTATGAAGGAGATGATTGTTCACAAGTAGAGAAAGGAAAAAAGGTTGGTTCTTTTCATTTCCCCTATTGCAATTCTGCAAAATTACTGGTGTATCCTGGTAAGCTACTTGACGAGGTGTAAATATGATTTCCAATTCATTTGGTGTCACTTTACACTCTTTCACTTAATTTGTCAACCCGAGGTTCAGTTTATACTTGCGAGGCACTCGGTGCAGTATATACAAAAGAGAACTTTCACCAAGCTATCAGAAAGGACCAACTAAACTAAACTATGCATAAATCAAAGGAAAGTATAAAAAGACGAAGTCACAGTGTTGTAACCCCCAACCCAGCTGGTGGTACCTCTTAGGTAAGATCTCTGAGTTCTCATAACCTTACGCCCTCATGTGTTCACCTAATGGTGTCACAGATACAGTGATTCCGTAGCACACACAACCAAAGCAAGAAAGAAATTCCTAACTACAACACTCACACCTTACAGTACTACAAATGAAATGAGTATACTGGAACTAGATTAACAAACCATTTGATTCTTAAACTCCAATTTTACCAGTGATATTATAAATATTATTACATATGAAAGATACATAACCAGAAAGTACAAGCAAGGAACAGTAAAGAGATCATTAGTCTGCTGAAATCTAAGTCCTAGCATACTTTATTATGGATTCTGCAACATAACACCAACGACCATTATGTAGCCAATGACCATTTTGCAACCTAAGTCTAAAGCAGAATTAGATTACTACAAACTTCAAGCTGAAAATAATTAACAACTATCTAATAATCAACAAACAAATGAAGTATATATATACAACACAACACCATACCTATGAGCGAGCCTTGTCCCACAGGTAGGCCTGTGCATACGTTCTTTAAATTAACACGAGTACACAATTGAATGGACACTCAAAACATAACAACAATATATTAAGTGTTAAAACTAGAGCTCTCGGCTCTTACAAACTCACAAAACTCTGAATACACTTGATATCACTCTTTGCTAAGAGTACTCCCGCTCATGAGAGCGCACATATATATACAAGAGAATGACTTCAATAGCTCTAAGTATAGAGCAACAACCCTCCTAATATGTTGGGAAATAGTTTGGAACAACTTTGATGCCATTGTTCGATGATTTGCCCAAGTGTATGCTGTTACATATGAGCGAATTAAAACAATCAGCTACCTCCAGATTCCATGGATTTCATTGTTTGAGTTGTCACATGTTGTGTACCTGTTTCCATTTTTAAGAATGTCACGTGTGCATGCTGAAAATATTGTAGATGCTGAATATTAAATTTAATATTCGTGGGCATACGCTGGAGATCTTACGCTAATATAATTTTAGCTCTGGAACTGATATACATTAAGTGTTGGGACTATGCACTTAAAGTATTAGTTGCTGAAACCTTCTGCTGAAATATTAATGTTGGAAGTAACTTGGAACCAAGTACTGAAATGTATTAAGTGTTTAGATGGATTGGAACCATGTTAAAATATGATATATCTTCTTAAAATACTCTTGTAATCCTTCATACATATTTACGCTAGGTATGCTGATTTATGTTAATACCTTCGTGCCTTTATATGCCGAGTATGCTGATTTTAATTCTGATATATCTTCGTTGCTGAAGGTATTAATTCTTCTAATATGCTGATATATCTTCTAAGCTGCTACAGGCTTGATTCCGTAGCAGACTGCGATAGGTCTGCTTATGTAGCAGGCTGCTACCGGTCTGATTATGTAGCAGATTTGAACACATGAGAACCCTCCACTTGTATCGACTACTAATGACTTTAAATTTGTCATAATGGATGTGCAATGACCCTGATTTGAAGAATATATAGACCTTTAAAGAAAAACCCTGTAATAGCTTGTTCACACGTGAGTTGTCACTTCAGAAGTAAATACAGAATACGCTACTTCCCCTAATGTTAATAAAAAATCCAATTAAATATTAAGAAATGGAATTGGAAAACATCTTGAGCCTAAATCTCGCATGTGGGCATTAAAATGGATAAGACAAGGTTATATGTAAATGATAAAGGGTTAAAAAGAAGGAAAAGAAGATGTCCAATGATGGTAATTTCGTGGCTCATTACTACTGCTGGCTGTCTATCCACAATGTTCCGGGGAGGATCTTCTATGGCTTTAAGCAATTTTTCCCTTTGAGATGGGATCTTCATAATTTTTGACACAGGAACCAACATTTTCACATTATTGAGCCATCCCCCTAAATCAATATTTAACTCTGAATTTGCATGCACATTTGATTTAGGAGGGGAAGGAGCTACCTTAGGAATGTTCACTTGAGGCTTATCTTGATTTCTTTGTCCATTCGTTTGATAAGTAATGCCTCTATACTTAGCCATTTTTGACACTTGTTGGGGAGTAGGCTTAGACCCAAACTTTTCTGTTGCCTTATCTACAACATTATTCATGCAACTAGCATTACTACCTTGTTCAACAAATTCCATCCAATCATGCATTCCAACATTGTCCTTTCTACCACACATTAATTTTTTCATTTCCCGAGTTAGAATAATCTTCTTCATCACAACCTTCAAGGAAAACTGGGCAAGTCATTTCCTCATGAAATTCAACACAAGGTCTACAATAAGGTATAGCTTGATGATCAACCAAGTTGGTGGATTCAAAGGGATTTGGTGGCCTTTGATCTTGAGGAGGAGGTCTCTTTGGCCATTTATCATTTGTCTTGTGATGTGATCTACTAGATTGCGTCCTCTCCATAGTGATCAATCTATTTTGCAAAACATTTATCTGATTGGCATGGTTAATTTCTATTTGTTTGATCAATTGAGTTAGCTCCTTAATGCTATCATTAGAAGACTCTTGACCTTCTATTTTCTTCTTCCTTTCCTCAACATTCTTGGAAGAAGTTCCCCTTGAGAAACCAGGAATGTTGGACTTCCTAGCATCTTGCATATTCTTATCTATCCTTATGGCAAAGTTTTGTGCATCCTTTAGAGTTCGTGGATCCTTATCCCTTAATTGATATCTGATTTCCCCTTCAAAAGCTTCCATGTACTGAATTGAAATAGATGCATTAGGAGGCTTGATAGTTGTAGGGAGACTCTTAACCCAGTCACTAAATTTTTTATTGAACTCATCCATAGTCTCATTTTCCTTTTTCTGACTTGTATGTACTAAGGGCAATTAGCAAATGTCGATCCTCTTTCTGATCACCCCACCTTTCCCTAAAGGCTTTCTGAATTTCGGCCAAGGTGCTAAACTTATTAGTATCTTGTTCTAAAAACCACTCAGCAGCATCCCCCTCTAAAGAATACACATACAAGGTCATCTTTACATCCTCATGATTGTGGCCATTACACCACTTGTTGATACATAGGTCAACACTTAAGATGTGAGCTTTGGCACTAACAACATTATTTCCCTGAAAGGCAGGGAATTTCTCAATAGCTTATTCATGAATTGCATGAGGTGCACCTTGAATCGCTGCAAAGTTCAAAGTGTAGATTTTTAATGACAAAAATCAGCAAATGAAATTTCTGTCATACACTTAGCAACCTAGAGATAACTGTCTTGCATGAACTTCATAAATGCATAAAACTCACATTCAGAAATTACCATAAGCAGAAATACATATTGCTAAGCAAAATAGCAGCAGAAATAACACAGTGGACAACAACCCATAACACTTAGAAATTTAGGCAAATGCCAAGGAAAACCCCAATGTGGGGAAACCCAACGAGAGAGAGAGAGAGATATTATTATTCAGCTTCAGGAAAGTACAAAACAACAACAAAACCACATTTCCAGCCAAGGAAAATACCTCACAGCACCAAATTTGTCGCACATAAATCTGCCTCCTTTTCTGTGCCAAAACCGTACTGCTGTACGACCTCCTCCATACCTCATTTTCCATGCCCACAGTTAGTTGTACGAACAGTTTCGTACGGCCCGAAAACAACCACCAAAATTCTGAAATCCACCTCGAAAATCGTGCCCGAAATGCCTCTATTTCTGTGCCAAATCCGTACGACTGTACGGAATTGTATGGACTTTACAGATTGTACGGATCCGTACAATACAACCTCCCACAACAGAAAAATATTTCGGCCCAAAACTCACAGAATTTTTTTTCTCGGGATTCGTGCCCTCTTTCCTTGGAAAACGTGCCCTCTTTGCTGCTCACTTTCCTCTCTCAAGCTTACTCAAAAAATCTGTCTAACTCAACTCCTCTCGATGTCTTCTCAACATTTGACATGTCTTGCACACTACCCAATGCATTCTTTTATAATCTAAAAATGACATTTTTCCCCCAAAGTGTCTTTTCACCTTCCCCAACCCTAGATCCAAAGGCCAAGATTAGATCTTGCCTTTTTCAAGATCAAGGGTCATGATCCATTCCCTCCAAAATGTCTCATTTAAATTAAAGTGATTTTCACTTTATTACATAAGTGCTTTATGAAAATAAAGTCACTTTAAAAATAGAAGGTACACTTTATTAAAAAGTCACTTTAATAAAAGAACCACTTAAAACAACTTTATAAAAACTATTACAAAGTTAAGTGCCTGGTAGTGTAAATATTAAGGTAACATCCGCATACAAGACAAAACATGCGGAGTACCTCTCGAGCTAGAAAGATAACACAAAGGTCTTAGTAGATCACCCATAATTAAATTAGGATTAGTTGCTATAGTATTAACAGTTGTAGGATTATTATGTCCAAACAAGAGATGGATATCGGAGATTGCTTCTTCTCCAAGACTTTCAAGTAGCCTACGAGGAGCAAGTATGTTTATTCTCCTCCTATAAACCTTTTCAGGTTCAAGAAAAGAGTAAACCAACCCTTCTAGATTGCTCCTAGTAGTATACCTCAAAGAATTATCAGATGGAGTCGCCACTTGGAGAGCAAGCAAAAACGAATAACACAACCCAAGTTAAAAAATTTTAGGGAAAAATTTATTACTTAGTTCTTAAAGAATAAATTAGAGTAAGTCATTTTGACTAAGGATAGAGACTTATCCCCGACAACAGCGCCAAAGATGTTGTCATCCTTGTACACACCTACAAGCGTGGAGAAGTCTGCGTGGAGAAGTCTCCACCCCCCTTGGCATCCCTAGGAGTGAGCCTAGACGAAAGAAGTGTGCTTAAAACATTCTTTAGATGCTTTTCTTTGACAAACACTGCTTGGACCAAATAGGGCTCCGTCAAGGCACCTTGTAACCCTCGTGAAGGTGCAGCTCCTGAGCTGAATTCTTGAGTTCCTAGAATCTAGCTCCCCGATCTCTCGAATCATGAATATCTTGAACTATTTCAGCAAAAATCCATGTTGAGCATCACCTACACTTTATCCTTCTTTGTTTGCTAAGTGTGGGCCTCTTAAATAACGAAAACGTCATTTGTTTTTATTGTCATCTGTTTTGATCAGGCACAGGGGTAAAGGCTTCTCTGGTACATCAAAAATGTTGATACAAGGTTGAACATCAAATATGATTATCAAAATTTCTCTATTTGTTGAGTCACCGAGGTACCTAGTTGGGGTGCTCGCTTAGTTCTTTAGGAAAGATATTTTGGATATGGGGTTTATCCATGTCAACCTTACATTTGCTGAAAATGAACATTGGGAACCCTAACTATGCAAACACACTACTGAAAAGTTATTGTTATCGCACCAAAGCCCAAGGCAAGTGAATGCAAGATTGGCGTAACAGGGAGTGACTTATCACTGTCACCTTAATAGGAAACCCCTTTCTATTTAGGAGTATATCAATGTACCCCAGGGGAGACGTCCCCAGTGACCTGAGGGTTTGAGAAGGCTAAGGCAAAAGTACAAGAAAGTTCCCCCCCTCTCACAAGTCACTCAATTTCAAAGGTTCTTTGTGTCTTATAGAGATGAAGCAAAATATAAATGAGGTGTACCTGCCCAGAACAAGACAACAATAGAAAAAGCATGCAATTTCAAGGTACCATATGATGTTAGTGCTTCATAAAACCATGAACCTTTGAAAAATAAGTAAGCTGATATAATACTGCAACAAAGTAATTATCTATAACAACAATGAATGTTTAGTAACAACCACAATAATTATGCTTAAAAATGCTTGAAAATGACAAGAGGATATAGCTCTAATTTGACAAAATGATAACAACTTATCAGAAGCAAATTTGGCAATGCCCATTCAGCTTTTAATGTCAGTTTTTTGATATGAATTTGCTGCTGTTAGATGGCTGTAGCAATCTTTTGCAACAACAACATGTTAGTCAATGGATTAGCCTAATTTAAGGTTAGTAAAAGTTAGTAAATGTTTCAAGGAAGATAGTTTGAGAGTTGTTTGATCAATCAATCACTATAGTGAGTGGACTAGGGCCTTTATAGGGTAATGGAATCTATAGATGACGATTTTTTGCTTGGAAGAAAAAACACAATGATAATGCTTGCCTAAGGATAAGAGATGGATGGAAGAGGTGTTTTCTTTACAAAGCCTCAACATCAAACCCTAAGAACAAACTTGCTAGAGTGTAAGAAATTTTAGGCTCTAGCAAGATCTTCCTTCCTTAGACTATTGAATAAATACTTAGAAGCAATAATTGACTAGATAATGACTTCTAAAGTTCTACTATTTAGGGCTCTAGAAGTTTACCTAGGTCAAAATCCTCTTGGCAAGGTCTAGCAAATGAAGAGTAAAGAAGTAACAAATTAAGTCCTTTACTCCTAGGGTTCGTTAAGCAAGCAATTTCATAATCCTTAACATGAATAAGCAAATTTACCATAAACCATTCAAATAAAATGAAGAATTGCAGATTTACTTACTTCACCAAGAATATTCAAGCCATAAAACCCTAGAATGCCAAATAACTTCACCAAAAATGATCCAAGTTGCAAATTTCAGCCTCCAAGAGAAGTGCGCCAAAATTTTCAGCCAATAACCCTAGAAGAGGGCCGAATTTCAGACCAACACTTGTGTAGAGTCTTCTCTCTCTTTGTATACAATTTCCATGACCTTTATTTAAAATTAGGTCATAAAAAAGGCTGACATGGCCAAATTACATTAAAAATCCAATTTTTACATAAATGACACAAATTAAACCCTGATATCATTCCAAGGGTGACATCATGCCCTTCTAGGGTGACGTTAGGCCCCTAGGGTGGAACGTTAGGCCTCAAATGCAGAATGTTTGGCCTCCAAAGGCCCTGAATGCTGCCACACGTGTCAACTAGCACACAACTGCCCTCATGAATGCAAACCCTGACTGTGGATGACGTCTAGGGTGATAAAGGTGACGTCATGGGCTCCCAAAGGTCAACGTCCAGGTGGGAAGGCAAGATCCCCCTGGGTCAAGGTCTGCTGGAGTGTCCCTGGTGCAATGCCCTTCTTTCTTCCTGGTGCAAGTCTCTGGTGTATCTCTGCCCCTGGTTGGGGTCACATCATCCATCTGTTGGCTTTCAGCCCCATGGAAGTCCGAGCTAATCATTCCCCCATATGTACCTGTCCACTAGGAAAAGTCTTGCAGCAACAAGTACGCCCTCCAGGGGTTCATAAGTGATAGGGATCATAGCAATGTCAATCACATCTAATAATCAAATTACCCAAACATGTGCATCAAACCCCCCTTTACCAAGACAAATGCTCAAAGACGTTATGCAGTTTAACAAGTCAGGTTTGGAGAAGGTCTTAGGATGTCCTATTGGGCTAATCCTTCTTAAGTTTGGGGTGTTTCCCAGGTGAGAACCAATCTAGGTCATGTAAGTGTGTGTGAAGTGGTGTGGGGGAAATGTTTGGGTACATGGTGCAGTGATAACAGGGAAATGTAGGTCTTTCCTGTGGGTGCCTTTGTAGAGGGCGAGTTGCACCTTATCATGGATGCCATTGTTTCCTAGCCCATTCAATGCCTTTTATATTCTTAGTCTTATTGCTTTTGGTCTTTTTTCTTTTTAAGGGAGGAGCTGGGGGACACTGAAGAGGTGACAACGTTATCCACAAACATTTCACGTAGATGAGAAGGCTGGTTCGTGATGAGACCCCATTTCTCTTGGCTATGCCACCAAGAGCCACTACCTTGGTTTGGTGACCAGATAGATGATAGACCTCCCATCCACCAACTAGTACCTTGAGTTTTGATTTATCGTATGGGTTCCCTTTTTTTACTGAGAAGTTTTTTATTGCTTTCTCGGGAGTCCCTGGGCAAAGCATCTCAAAGGTTTCATTTTGGCTTTTAACTCTTGCCAACTACTTTTACCCTCTGGGCCTTTAGCCCCTTCTTCCCACAAGGCAAGGTACAACCCTTCCTAGTGTGGCAAACCCAATGCTCGAACCAAGGTGGGGGGAGATGAGAGGAATAATGATGGAAAGTGGTAAGTATGGAGGGAATGGACGACGACCTTTCATAGACCCACCCAGTGGCAACTCATCCTAAAGGGGAATCAACTTACTAGGGCATTATGTCACCCTCCCAGGTATGAACAACTTAAAGAGCATATTTCCAAGCAAATGTTATGAAATGAAGGAGAATTCAATGCAACATACTTAATTGCTTCAATAATCAGAGTGACACATACCATGATACCCAGACTCATTACCTCATGGAGCAAAGACTCACTGCTACTTCAGGACCAGGCTGGTGGGATGGATGCTGCTGCTGCTGATAGATGGACTGCACTGAAGAAAAGATGGGCCCTCCTAGGCCACGCTCAAGTCATCCGGCTCTCGACACTCCATGTCTAGGATCTGTGGGCCTCGAGACATGATCTCCTTAGTTATCCCTAGGATAGGGGATAACAGTTATCTTGTTAGAAAAACTAAATGGAATAAACACTAAGAAAATAACTGCTAAATAGAAGGACATGAAACACTAATCTTTGTTTGAGTTAAGATTCCCCCCCTTTGAATATGAAAATACTGCCTTTACTTAATCTCTTGTTGAGATCTACCTCTTCTAGGCACTGTATGGTAGTGTTGCTCAAATGAGTACACAAGGCATGACACTACTTTCTTGAAGAAAACTAAAATCCATCATTTCGAATTAAATTTAGATTGATTGATATGGTTTGGATATGGATCTGGTTTGGTGTTTTTTCGAGGCTCTTCAAATTAGAGTTGTACGTTGGATGATGGTTGCTTGTTAAGTGTATAACAAAATTAGAGTTGTACGGTGGATGGTGGTTGCTTGTTAAGTCTACCTTTGATGACCAGTGACTTCCTTTCAATTCAATGAACAACAATGACTCTTTTGATTCAATGTAGTGTCGGTTTCCTTCTTTATTGATACAAACCAATAGTTGTGATTCACACGTTTGCTGCTCTTTCCCTTTTATGAATCGGAGTTTCATTAAATAGAATGAGATCATTGCACTTTAACATATTGAAAATCACAAACCAAACTTGATCTTCACATCTTTTCCTCTTCACTCTCACCCTCCTTGAATACTCGAGCTGGATAGATGGATCTTTCCAATCACTGGCTCAAAAGGCTGGTATTGCATTGATACCATGTTACAATTAGCAATGAACAACAATGGCATGCAGTTAATGATTCGATAATGAATGAACCATGAAACCTTGTGTTAATGTAATGAACAGACAGAACAATAAAGCATGAACAAAACCCTAGTTATAACCTAATTATAACGTAAACCGTGACTTTATTATATTAGGTAGGCCTTAGATAGGCTTTGTACTCTAACAATAAAGTATTATTAAACGAGATCTATAAACCCTAGAGATAGGGTGCTCCTCTTAGAGTAGCTTTTAGGGTTCTATTTAATTAGAATTTCACAAGTGTCAACTTCTCTTTGAGGTTGCTTCTCCAAATATGTGAAGAACATGCCTTGTCCTAAAAGACCATTTCAAATGCTTTAAATGCTTTCTTGAAGAGGGTGTCGCTCATTAAGAGGGTAGATTCATGATCAAGCAACAAAAAGGTCATTATTTTCACCCTTTTAGTGGAATTCTCCTCATTGAATGAACCCATTTTTACCATACAAAGGCGTGTAGGGCCACTTGGTACCTTTCTAACTATGGCATTTTCCTTCATCTTTTAAGTTTTCCCTCTAGCCCACATCATCCATCAATGTGGTCCGAGCCTTGGGCTCAGGCTGTGAATAGGGTTCTTCATCAATGATGCAACAAATGGTAATGTAGGCCATGTAGCCCTGCCTGCAAATATGTATCAGATGTGCCCAAATGGAACCTCATGGTGAAATATGCCTCCAAAAGAGTTTTCGTGAAGCCAACAATACCTCTTTGGACATTTGTTCTTCTCTCGGTTGATGAAAGGTTCTTGGTAGGATAGAACAAGGCACATGATCTCCAAGTCTCTCCCCACAACCTGTAACTGCCACTGAAATCCAAGGTTCTCCTGCTGTGCTTGGTGAGAGAAGAATGCACATGAAAATGTGAAATAAGACATACAATTTCAGGTGGTAACAGCCTCCTCTATGCAGGAGTTGTTATGATGTACTCAGGAATGTAACACTCCTATTAGCTGCTTTTGGGCACTAGCAGACATTCATATGATATTTCTACTTTATTTTTGGGCTTTCTCACAAAATTTAGGTAGTTTGAAGATGGGGAGCAGAATCGAACGGTTAAACATCTTTTCATTAACCAAACCTAATGTGAAAATGTACATTCATTAACCAAACCTAATGTGAAAATTTACATTCATTGAAAGGCAATTGATTGCAATGATTGCCTGGAGTGTTTCCTCTTGAAGAAAGACACTGTGCAAGCAGTATGAGTGTTATGGTGTAGCAAAAGCAGATTTTGTTTTTGAGCTGGTGAGAATCTGGGGTGAAATGCAACTCCATACATTGGAGGTCTTCACCAGCTGCATGTATACTGATGTATGGGTCTCGGTGACCTGGGGCATACTACATAGTACACATACTCGGCCAATCTATCTTGTGTACCCATAGTAGTTTTACAGCTAAATGTTATGCAAAACACATACGGATAAGATGACTACTGTGGACATGCATCTATATATCTTCCAGAGTCATGGTCTTGCAAGTGCCCATTTTCCAAACTCAATAGACATGAGAAGTTTTCCTTCAATTCTCCATACGTTTGATTATTTTGCAACAAGAGTGACTTTGTTGGTTCAATCCCACACATAAGCATAGCAATATTAGGTTGGGTAGACTTCATTCCAAGCTTTACCTCATTCCATGAACATGTTATTCTAATCTTTAGGCCTTTTGTAGAGATGGCTATAGGCATAAATAATAATACTTATGTTGCTGGGACACTTCTGTAATGGTCTTTCGTTACCTGTAATGGTCTTTCGTTACCTTTTAAATCTCTATTATATTTTGAAGAAGAAAAACTTGTGTTTTTGTTGTTTTGAATTCTCCATTTCAAAGTTTCTGATCATATCCAAGGGTATATATCAAACTCTGTGTGTCATTTTATTTGATTATTTCCATGTCATTTCCAGGAAGTGCAAGCCAAAGGAAATGTAGCAAACAGCATCACAGAAGTAATCAAGGGAGAATTAAGCATTTATCTAATAATATAGTGATCAATGGCGCTTCTTCAGAACAGGAAAGGTTGCATTCAACAAGATACTTCATAATTAAGAGTCTGAACCATCATAATATACAAATGTCAATTGAAAAGGGAATTTGGGCAACTCAAGTGATGAATGAGCCCATTTTAGAAGAAGCTTTCCAAGTGAGTAATAGCCTTTACAAAATAATGTGTTTCCTATGCATTTGTAGTTGTGTCAATTCAAATACATGTATGTTAAGTTCATTACTTTGGTTTGATGCAGAATTCCGAAAGAGTCATTTTAATATTTAGTGTCAATATGAGTGGATATTTTCAAGGGTATGCCCAAATGATGTCTCCTGTTGGTTGGAAGAGGGAAAATGTTTGGAATGAAACTAATAATGGAACAAATCCATGGGGACGCACTTTCAAGGTGAGGTGGCTTCGTCTTTACAATTTACCATTCCAGAAGACAGTCCATCTGAAGAACCCCTTGAATGAGTACAAGCCAGTGAAGATTAGTAGAGATTGCCAGGTAATTACTTATTTGATTTTCTTGCATTTTTTGGTAAAATACTTTATATATTCCAAATAAGAACATCAGCGTTCAAGGTGATTAGTGATTACAACATGTGGACAACAGGGGTGCCAGGAAAGTCCTGGCCCATATAAGTTAAAAACATATGAACCTGGACTCCCACAAGGAGGGACTTGACATCAAATCGTAATGTGCTGAGGTTAACTCTCAGGAGCAAAGCAAACTCTTGTTTAAATCTCTTCAATTTCCATAAAGAAAGGTGTTGATGATCCTCATTGAACATAAGTTTACATCGATGTTTCCACATAAATCCAATTGCAACCAATTGAATTGAATGCCAAAGCAATTTCCAGCTGTCTCTTACCATCCAAGTGTCTCCTAGGAGGGGCCCCTTCCATGAACAAAGGGCTACAAAAAGGGAATGACATTAAGCCTGACGCCATGCCCAAAGAACTGTGTCTGATATTTCCAAACAACATGCTCAACTGTCTCATCCTTCAGCACAATGCACATGCCGAATTGGTAATGCCAATTTTGTGAAGCGTACTCTTGACAGCCCAACCTTGATGGTCACGCCTAAGCTTTATGTTTGGAGGCACGAGCCTTCCAAATAGTCTGACACCCCGCATGTGTTTTCATTGGGCTGAGTAATTACAAAGTGGACTTTTGTTATTATCTTCCTTGTATTGCTATTTTCTAACAAGGAATTTAGTTTTGGTTTACCAGGAGCTGACACAGGAAATTGGAGAAGCTCTTTGTGGACTTATAGATGAAGGAGCTGAATTTGAAGGAAAACATAAGCGGTAAGATCTGTTTATGTTGTTGGATTATTGTGGTAGGTCCTTGGATATTGTTACTAACACTAATCGAATAATTTTACAGCAAGATGGCTGTCAGAGATTCAACTCTTACAAAAAGGCTCAATAGAGATTATGGTAGTGCTATGGTCGATGGAAATCGCATGGGAGGATATTCGACATCTCAGGGCAATTGGCCTATAATGCCTATGCTGTATCCATCTGCACAGCATCCAACTGTCAAATCACTTGAGCGGTACAATCCTTCTGGTGGGATGGTGTCGAATATGACTTCTGGCCATTTGGAAGAACCAAAAGCTTCTACCTCAAGGTCACCATTTGCAATGGAGAATATAAATGATAGGCACAGAGAGAGAGAAAGATCTTCAGGAACAGATGTAATTAAAGAGCGATCTCGAGCTGGTGGGAATTCAAGGCATGGGGTTGATTTTCTGGCTGAGGAAGATCTTCTACATATGGTATATTTCTTGTCTTTAAATCTGTCTTTCTTAGAAGTTTGCCATATCTAATTACAAGCACATTTTATTATGCATTTCAATTACTTGTCACAGAGAAGATGCATGTATACTGTTTTAGAAATAAAAGAAAACATTCTATTTGTATGGATGCCTTTTCAGATCTACAAAAGATACTTGATGATCTTGGCAGAAATGCAAAGTAGGCACTGAATTCATATTATGAACTTGACACTGGGTTTAACATGTAGGATCAGTTTGTCACTGCTAACCATGATGAGTTTGACAGTTTGATACTTTTGAATGGCCCAAGATTTGCCCATTATTCTCTATCTTCTTTTCTAATGGATGGGCAAGGTATAGACATTCTTTAAATTCACTTGACAGTCTTTATGCTTCTTTTTATTGGAGGCATTTGCTCTCTTGATTTGAATATTTATTTGTGAATTTTGATATGGTTTCTTTTCCAAGGAAAACCTTGTGGTGAAATCCAAAGGATGCTTGCCAACATTTATAGATGGCATCCTTAATGATCCGGTCAACATAGACTAGTTTGTTTCACCCAGGGGGTTCATACTAGAGACCTGCTGTCACAAAACTAGCCAAATGCCCAACACCTTTGATGACAACCAGTTGTATTGACCCCTTGGGTTTTTCATATGGGTTGTTCTTCTGTTCTCAGTGTTATTTTCATGATCTTGAACTTCCCTAGCAATAGGTATTATAAGCTTTTGCTTGAATTTTAGGTTTGTCTCCAATTGCAAGAAATTCCATGATATCTATCTAGTCCCAACATTTAAGTCCGTAAAGCAAAATGTTGCATGTTTTGCTTCATTGTCCACATTAATATAACTAAGCAAATTTGGAGCCTATTTGCTTTCAAACAAATTTCTAGAAAAGACATGTCTATTTGGAAATGCATTTTGTGTTTCTAACTTAATACAAATTCTTTAATGCTTTGTTAGAGTATGGAAATTTGCATTATTTTATCCCAAGGGACGAACTTGTTTTGGTAATAAATGTTTTGAAGTTGCATCTCATATATTATCTGCTTTCTTGTACTAGGATTGTAATTTATACTTAGGGAGGATAATATGGGGTACCTAGGGAGGTACCCAAGGGGATAATGAATGTATCCACTGTCTGTGGTACAACTCTCCTACCATAAAGTACAACTCTCCTCCTCTAAAGCATCCATTGTCTAATGTACACCTCTCCTACCATGCGAGGTCGAAGAGTAGAAACTTTGGATGGAGGACTACTCCGTGCATGCATCATGGTGGCCTTGTCCAATGGGAGCACTTGAAAGAAACTGTGATCCTTTGGGAAGTGTTTGGTTGGGGGACGGATGGTTTGAAGAATGTGAGATCTATGTCTGAATCCCCCCCTTATAGAAATCTAGGCATCTTTGGTTTGGGTATTGGAAGAAAGTGTGGAGGGAGTTATGAGATCCCTTTAACAAATAGTTGAATCGTCCACGTATCTCATAATATCTAGGACATTTGAATATGAAGTGCTCCTTTGTCTTAGTTTCCTATATGTGGAAGAGTTGACATAATTTGTCCTCCCACATAATATGGTGCTCAACTTGTATCCAATGCTTTAATGAGAGACCCCTTGGAATTGGCCTAAGGTGATCTTGAGTCCATGCATCCAATGAGGGGGCCAAACAATGAGGTATTGTCATAGCTCCATGAAGTGCTATGCGTAAAAGGCCATCATGGGCTTTAATCAGAGTAGCAATCCAAGTGACCTAGATATATTGCTTGTGAATATCCTCCCTGAAAATCTTGTTCATCTCCTGCTTATTAGGTAGGAGGTGGCTAGGAGCATCTCTAGAGTACCTAAGTTGGGGAAGTCAGTTTGTTGATACACAAATATATTGTAGGAAACAAGATAGCTTTGAGAACCAATAGTGTTCTCTCTGTTTGTCTGGGGGGGGATTTGACAATGACCTTAAAAAAAAAATAGGCAAGGTATGGGTACAGGTTCTTGCTAATTGTTGAGTCAACTAATCATTGGAGATGATGCAATAACTCTCTACTAGTTTGAAGATAGTCTTGATCTGGAGGGGTATGCCACAAACTTTTCTTGAGTGATGGGCTGCAATACAATCCGCTTGTATCTAATAATGCAACGAAGCAAGAGGGTTCAAATTCTCTTTATTTGGACCCAATTCAACTCAACTAGGCTAGGACCCCATGTCTTCAAGCCGTTAAAAAGTGTGGGTTTGATGATGGATGAGATGTCTTGAAAGTGGTGTTGGAAGCATTGTCTCTTTAGAATGATGAGGGATTCATACCCCTTATTAACATGGGGTTAAAGAGCCTACCTTAGTCTAAACCTGGTTCGTGAACTTTGAACTCCTAGATAAGTGCAGGCAGTGGTAATCTCAACCTCCTCCCCCCTGAAGTAGAAATGAAAATCTAAGGGGGCCTCCTTCAAGTAATTGAAGGTCATATCCTTGGTTTTTCTAAGCTTTATCATCCATTGCTGAGTTGAAAATTTTGAAAGGGCATGCGACTATCTTTGTAGACCCTGAGGGGTAGAGGTTAGAAGAAACATATCGTTAGCAGAAAGGAAACACAAGGTTAGCAAAACAGGAGTATGGAGATTAGGATGTGGTGGACGAAACATTTGTGGTCTTGTTGTATGTGCTCATTCATAAATGACTCCAACTTTCCCGTGTAGATTTGAAATAAGGTGGGAAAGAGAGGACACCCTTGCTTCACCCCAATGGTGCTCTTGTTGAAATTTGACAATCCATGCACCACCAAGGATGATGAGACACTCGTCACGTTGTTGGATGTGCTCGATCAAAAATGACTCCAACTTGCCTTTGTATATATAAAATAAGGTGGAGAAGAGAGGACACCCTTGCTTCACCCCAATTGCACTCCTATTGAAATTTGACAATCCATGTGCAACCAAGGACAACCTCATGGAGGCCCATAATAGCAACAACGGGAGTCTTTGAGATAATAATGCCTTTAAGACTTTGGAATAGGGCCTCTCTCAAAATTGAGTCGAAAGCTTTTCGAAGGTCTACAAAGTAGCAAAACTATTTCAAAGAGTGGTGCCTTGGCTCCTCAATAATGGCTTGCAGGGTGAGGATATGATCCATAGCATGATACCCAGGTTTGAATCGTTCATGTCCTCTACCTCGAAGGTCTCTTGTCTTGAGCTTCTCATGTAGATGCAAATGAAGAAGGGTAGTGGTATATATCTTTGAGAATATGTGTTTCACCATAATAGTCTTGTAGTTGTTCAGATTAAAATTAGACCCCTATTTATGAATTGGGTTCTTCATTTTAGAAGAAAAACAATGCCATAAATTTTTTATTTAGGGAAAACACAATTATTTGATTCAATAAGAGAAATGTTCGAAAGGAGCAATTAATTAATATTGTTACCATTAAGTGCAAATACCTTTAACTACTATTTGTAATGTGGATGTGCATAGGGTGCAAATTATGTGAATTTTAGTGGTTCGGGGATAATTGAGTGGTGACACTCAATAAAGTGTTGATAGGAGTCCTAATGTTAGACATTCCCAATACTTGTTATATACCTTAGATCTGAAAATGATCTCAAATACAAGATATCAAAGAATACAATAGAAAATGTCGTTTACTTGATTATACAAAAATACCCTTAAGATAGGGCAATACCTTACAATGATCCTTTTATGGAAAGAGGCTACTCCTGTTCACTTGCCTCTTAAGGTTGGGCGACCTCTCAATGAGCTCAATTCCAAATACAATTAACTCTACTCCTTTCATGAGGAAGACTCCATCCTTATTTATAGCTAACAAGAGAACCTCCTAACTACATAGTGGACCTTCTTTAATGAGGCCCCATTACATTTATTCAATACTAACTACCATATTTTGCTTTATTTAATAATAATAAGCGTAGTAGACCCAAGCCACCTCACCTTGAATGGCCTTTACTGTTATTACTCTACTATAGGCCCTTTGCCCCCCCCTCTCTCTCTCCCTCTCATGTTTATGGTTATGTGTCTCTTTAAACCAATTTATTAGATTCAGACTTGGCTTGGACTCGACAAGGACTTCAACTTGGCATTGACTCAGGGCTTGGATTTCAACATGGGGTTGACTCAAGAAAATAAAGAACACATAAAATATTCAATACATATGTTTATGCATGCATGCATGTATCTATATTTGTATTTATGTATATTCTCAAACACATCATTGTAAAGACATTCTAGACATCAAATATGTAAGTTTGTTAATATATATTGCATGTAAGGGTCCATATGCAAAATCACATTGAGATACATAAAATTAGAGTTCTAAAAAAGTAATTGATATAATGGAACATAATACATAAACAGTGTGGCTCTAAATACACGGGTATACAACAATCATCGAGGTATTCCCCTCTTAAAATTACTATGTTAATGCCAAATTAACACAAACAATAGTGTGGCAGTCAGGGTTTTCTTCAATACCAAATAGTCCAAATGCAAGCTTTGAGAAGTGAAATTAAGTAAGAGGAGGGATTTTTAAAAGCTTTTTTTATTGTTTCTCTTAAAGGTTTTTAGTTTTTTTTTGCCTTTGCCTTGTTGGCACCCTGACGTGTCTACATGGAAGTGATTTGTCTAAGTTAATGATTTAGGGTCTAACTTGACTGTTGCGTTTTCAATAAGTTAGGCTTAAGCATGAAGTTCATTCCATTTTGTTTTTTTACTTAAACCATAGACAATTTGTTGCAGCAACCAAGATCACAAGAAGAAACACAATGCACAAGTACACAAGAAGTATCCTAGGAAACCCATCTCAACAAGGGAAGAAAACCCAACCAATTCTTTGCTATATTCTTCGAGAGAAAGACCTCCACCACCATAAAAGACTAGCACACAAAAGGGTGCTCACAAACCCTAGAAGACTAGTGCCCAAGAGAGGTGCACACTTTTCCCAAGAAGTAAGTACTTGCTGAAATTTCCAAACTCACACTTGTGATATGATTCCTCAATGGGGAATTTACCTTTACTTATATTAGACTGAACCTATCAACAATGGTGTCTATTGGCATAACAGGGTCGATCTCAATAACTCACAATATAATTAATAATTACCATATTAATTATCTTTCACTTTATGGTGGGGCCGACCTGTACCCTTTACATCACAAATAGGGTTACAGGTAAGTCTGACTCTTGTACAATATAGCAAGGGATCTCATACACCTACTAGTGCTCAGCCACAACGATGTCCACATCTCTATCTCACTGCGTCTCACAGGAGAACCACACTCACTAGTGCTCAACCACTAAGATCACGTTGACCTGTGCTTAGCCACAGGCACGTCCAACTCAACATATCTTCTTTCTCACTGTGTTACACAGGAGAATCATCTAGAGTATCACATCATCTCAACTCTCTGCTTGGAGGAGGCTAATACATCGTTTCATCTCTGTCTCAGAACAATGCACCCAACTCATGGGCTTTTCCACACATTCACTTGTGCTTAGCCACAGGCACGTCCAACTCAACAAATCTTCTTTCTCACTGCATTACATAGGAGAATCATCTGGAGTATCATCTCAACTCTCTGCATAGAGGAGAAAAGTAAACCTATCACATGGGCTCCTTCCCTTCTTAGGGACACACACATTCCATCACTGTCTCAGAGAGGAACCACACACCCAACTCATGGGCTTCCTCACCCCGCATAGGGGCACACAACGTTCCTTCTCCGTCTCAGAGAGGAACCACACACCCAACTCATAGGCTTTCTATCAGGTCGACTCACTCAGTCTGTGTGTCCTGGAGGATGTCTCACGCAACTGTAGACCATTTTTTTCCCAAAACTTTATCCAACTTGATTGAGTTGGTTTGACCCAACCGAGTCAATGTAACTCTGTGAGTTTGTAACACCACAAAAACCAACACGGTATATAGTGATATTGCTCCTGGAGTTGAGGTTGAAAGTTTGAGGAAGATAAGAGTAGGTCTAACCGTGGGATCTAAAAGCATATGAAAAGACCTTGGAACAAAGAGGATTTGAAAGGTGAGAATGCGACATGAGAAAGGCAAGTTTGTGAATTATTAGTGCTCATTTAGAAAAAAAAGAGGGACCGACATTTCTAAAGATAAAACTTGAGGGAATATGAAGTATTACTAATTAAAATATTATTACAAAATTTGGTTTGGAAGTTGTGTGAAAGATCATTGAACATACGAAGCACTAGTGATAGTTGATAGAAGAGCTTGGTGCAACAACAAACTTCTAACATTCCACACCTAGATATATACAACAAGCATCTAGCATTCGACACATAGTTTGTAGACCATGTTTTCCAGTAGAAATATCGAATCGATTGGGAGCGTGAACAAAGACATTTTTACTAGATTTTATTGAATTAAAAATCTAGACAAGAAGCACTATGTTAATAGATTATTTCTTATTAGAGGCAACATTCAAAAGATATTCGATCATAAAGTCTAGCCCCCACGAACATAGTTGATGCGAAAGTCACCAGACACATTAGATGCAACAGACCTCAGAGAGGCATGTTTAGGGAAAATGGATTGAAGAAAGATTGTTGTATAAATAGTTTGCAGAGTCGAAAAACGTAGTCCACATGCTAGATGTCTATTTTGAAGGAAGTATACAAAATAAGTTTAGTTGCATCAAGATAGAATGGAGATGCTTAGGGCAGAAAAAGATGCCGAGATAAAATCATGTGCAAATTGTGGAATGACAAATCAATTATATGTTTACAAAAGAGAACTAAAATGGAGGAGAAAAAATGTGAACTAGTAACCCGATGAATTTGTTGACTTACTGTGTGTAGACAATGAAGTTCGGACATGTCTTGGATTTGACAAAGCATATCATCCAAAGAAGATCCAAAAAAGGAAAGAGAGAAGACAACCTTTTCTTCCAAGGAAAACCTTGCAGGGAAACCCAAGGGATGCTTCTCCACATTTGTGGATGGTATTTCTAGTGAACCTATTGGTTTAGACTAGTGCATCTAACCCACGGGGATTCAAATCGGGCTACTTGCTAGAGAGAAGACAACTTACAATAGAGGCTATGGTTATTATCACCAAACCAATGTGAAAAGGGAAAACACGATTTCCAAAAGGGGTATTTGACACTTCTTCCTTTCACAAATTTAATTATTGGAAGCAAAATTAGGAACATTTAACATAAATAACTTTCATACTTGGAGGGAGAAAATGCAATTGCATTTAATGCAAAATAATGTATAGGTATAATAGTTAGTGGAATTGCTACGGAACAAGATAAAATTATAAAATGGTATAAGAGGAACAACGAAGGCAAATCCATGATTCAGCTTGAAATAGCTGTATCAGGGTTTCACCATGTAGACTTATCAAAAACGTCCAAAGAAGTTTGGGATGATCTAATTGCACTGTTTGGGTCAACAATGTTGAATGCAAAGTTCTCTTTCAAACAAAAAACTTTAATGCTCAAAATGACTGGTTGTGTAGCTATTTTAGGTCACACAAATGTGTTCAGGTCCCTGATTAAATAGTTAGCAAAGGTAGCTGTAGAAGTTGAAGAAGATTCTAAAGTAGTATTATTAAACAATTTACACCCAAATTATAGGAATGCCGAATTCACATAGTGAATTGTCTCCGCAAACCTTGGAGACCATGATATCAACTCTTATAATAGAAGAAAAACAATTGCGTGAAGAAGAGGATACTGAGATATTTCCCTTCTTGCTATAAACAAGGCAAGCGATAACATAAGTAAATGCAAGGTTAACAAAAAAGAGGAAACGATGAATTTTTCAAACACATGGTAAACAGATTCTGGTCCTACAGGAATCTAATAGTTTGAATTTAAATGCTAATTAAAACTGCAATCTGAATCTTGCTAGAATCTTTAAAACTTTAAACACACACAGTTAGAGAACATACAACGAGGGGATGCCTAGAGTTTACAAAAATAGATCTATTCCTTTGATCTCGGGATCTGCATGCAAGAGGGTGCACTCAAAGGAGGATCTGCACCCTATCTAACAGATAAAAACTGAATTTAGAAAGACTGCTAAAAATAAAACAGAAGTACCTCATCTAACTTTAGCACCTTATCTCTAAACTGAAGAGTAAGGATAAACTTATCTTATTCTATCTATAGCCGGAGCATGCATGCATGCATGTGCCCTCACTACTGGAATACGGAAATTAGTGATGCATCCTCACTGTCTATTTATTGCTGCGTCCTCATCTAGAGATTATAATGCTATACATAATTTAATGCTGTACGGATTTGTGTAAATGCTGCTATAACAGAAGGCACCCAAATGTGCCATACATGCTCCAACCCAGTGGAAGACGATCCGAGGTACACTATCTAACAGAAAAGAGGTAAACTGCTACTGTTGTGGAAAGTAATGCTGCATGGCCTTGAATTGTAACTATAGAGTCGTGTATCTTCTCAAAGGAAAGGTTATAAACAATAAGGAGAAGGATAGGAATAATATTGCCATTGAGAATATTACTGACAAGGAGTGATGATGACACCAATGATGACAAAATTGATAATCATTTCCCATTGTTAATAAATGATTCTGCTTGTGTCGATCTCTAGACAAGGGGAGCGATAGAGGGAACACTTAAAATGTGTTAAGTTTTGTAGCTCGGATGGTCTTCTACGTATGCTTGGTGTCTTAGCACGTGGTGGACATAAAGTGGTCTCTAGATATAAACTTTATATTTATAAAATTTAAGTGACTTTTTGCTTTATGAGGAATAAAGTGATTTAAGTTGTGATAATGAGAGATTATATCACAACCGTAGATCTTAAGTGGCCTAGGATTTAATCTGAGCCGTTAGATCTAACAACTTTCTAACTTCCTCATGAAGAGACAAAAAGGAAATCTAGGGAAAAGACACATTTGATTATTATTCATTTTAATAATGAGAGAGAAAGAAAAAGAGAAGGAGGGTATGATTCCCAAGGAGAAAAGTGGACAGCATTTAATGCAGCGAGTACAGCCACACATGTGAGTAAGAAGGCACAGAAATCGAGTAGGCATCCATACAGCAGCATTAATTACAGCCACACGTTTGAGGAATCTGACACAGATTTTGAGATAGCCATACGACATTAATTGTGCACAGAAATCGAGGCAGCCATACAACATTTATTGCACAGATGTACAGCAGTTTGGAACAGATTTCGAGGCAGGACGTACAGTGTATTTATTGCAGACTGTAACACAGAAATCGAGGTGGTGGCCGTCCAGTTCAGCTGTTATAAATTTCTGAGTTTGGCACAGAAAACAATGTGCACCTAAGTTACAGGAAACACCCTCCCCCCCTCGGTTTCGGGCAGGAAACCGGTACGAAACTCGGGAACCGGTACGGTATGGCCAGGAAATGCCCCCGGCCATACTGTACGGCGTTTCCCGATTTGGAAACGCCGTACGGTACGGCCGGCGGCGTTTCCTGGCCCGTACGGCCAGCGTTTCGGGCGTCTTTGAGGCAAAATAAGAAAAAAAAAGGGGGCCCCCAAATAGTCAAATATATATATTTTTTTGCATTTTCTATGTTTTTCTTGCATCATTATTGCATTTTTTTATTGCATGTTTTTTGCATCATTATGTTCTTCTTGCAATATAATGTCTTATTAAAAAAAAAAACTATATATATATATATATATTTAAATTTTTTATATACGGCGTTTCCCTGGACGTTTCCATTTTTTGGGGGCCTGTTTCGTACCGTCCCGGTTTCGGAAACTTGGAAACGTTACCCCGTTTCGTGCACATTGTGCACTTGTTTCATTTTCTCTTGCCGTAATTTCCAGAATTTTTTCTCAGAAACTGTAATATAAAATTTTCTCTCTCTACTGGTTTTCCCAGGGGCATTGCCCAAAATATCTTGTGTCATTGAGTGGTTTGATTTCTTGTTTCCGCTGTGCTAGTAAAAGATTCAATGTGTTTTTGATTATAAATTCCAGTTTTGAAAATGCATTTATGAATGAGCATTAAACTGAGACAAGCAATTTATTGAAACCGAAAACCAAGATTTGAACCTTAAAAATTTACATGGTATCAGAGAATTGATACTGAGAGGGGAAACCAAACAAGTTGACACAAGGGTTTGCAAGAGAATTGCAGTTTGTTCACCGGAAAGAGGGTTGGGCCTTGTTATCAGTTGAGTAGGTCATATGGCTACAGGTTTGAAATTTGAGGATAGGTTGGAGGGGGCTGAAAATTTCAGTCTATGGAAGCAAATGATTGTCTTGTTGTTGGAGGAACAAGATTTGTGGGACATTGTTGAGAAATCTCTCACTATTCCTACAGATGCAACACTGTTGGCTGAATATAACAAAAAGAATGTTAAAGCCAAGAGGATAATCCTTGATGCTATTAAAGACCATGTCATTCCTCATGTAACCGGGAAAAAGAATGCCTTCGAGATGTGGGAATCTTTAACCAAGCTATACCAAAGTGACAATCAAAATAGGAAGATGTTGTTGAGAGAAAAACTAAGAAACACCAAGATGACCAAAACTGATACAGTTGCATCATACCTTACTGGATTGCTAGATTTTAGTAAAGAGCACCAAGATGTGTGCAAAGTGTGTGCACTCAGGTAGTACACCAAGACTTCATTTTCGAGTAGTGATAACAGAGCAGTGAGGATTCTAGATTTGGTACATTCAGATGTATGTGGGACGATGTCAACGGTATCTTTGAGTGGGTTTGAGTATTATGTTACCTTTATAGATGACTTCTCCAGGAAGACCTGGATTTACTCCATGAAGACCAATAGTTGGGTTTTGAGTCAGTTTCAAGAGTTTCAAGCTCTTGTGGAGAACCATAGAGGAACGAAAATCCGAGTGTCGAGGCTTGACAATGGGGGTGAGAATACCTCCGATGAATTCAATAGCTTTTGTATTTAGGAGGGGATCAAAAGAGAGTTGACAGTTCCATACAACCTGCTATCCCGGGATTTGTACTTTTGCCAAAGCCCCAACACAAGTCACACCCTAGTATAAATATACTCGGGGGTATCTTAATGATGAGTCACACCCTTAATATGCATTTTCCTTTGATTTATTGATATGATATTATTATTATTATTATGTTTGTTAGAATCGCTCTCTCATTTTTATGGCCATGTCTCTCTAAAAGCCAAGAAGAATTGTAGTACGAGAGTTACATATTCGCCCATTTTGTGCACATCTGATGTTATGAATAGTGAATCATGAATTTTTTTTCTTCTTATGCATATATTGTTATAACTTACAATAACTTTATTTTGCTCGAGCAAGGTTACCTCAAGGACTATGTGTATTCAACATAAGTGTTATCACATTGTTTTCAAATTTGTGAAGGTTATATTAATTCTAGATTCTAATATCTTATATAGTGGTCATGAGGTAGTCGAAATAGATGTGAGATTTTGGGTTTTAAGGTATAAGCAAGTTGGTTTGTGCTAGGAAGGTGGATGGTTTTAGAGATAGTTGTGTTGTAGTTTTGCCCTTTTTTTCTGTAATAACATATTGAATAATTCTAAGAGATGCATTAGATAAGGTATTGGAGTCTTTCTACATGTGATGTGCTAGTGACAATGATAAATAAAGCTCTTTGACAATCTCTTATATTTATGTATTTATACATTTTAGCTATGTTACAATGAAATCCAAGGAAAAAGTGATGAGTTTTGTGGATGGTTGAAAGGTAACCACCAATTTCTTAGGGACGAGGATGAAAAAAATACGTTTAGAAAAATTATGAACTCATTACACGTTAAATATTTAAGAAACCAATGAAATTTAGATTGTTAAATAACAAGTGTACAAAGTAAATGAAGTTCAAGTGAAAACAACTTATATAAGGTCACCGTAATCCATTATCCATGATCATTATCATATTGAATGATTCCATATAAAACATTTTTTTCTAGGTTACACTACTTGGGGAAAACCTCCAAGGTCATTTCGAGGATGGTACCCAAGGTAAACCCTAGAATCTTCAGGGCACAAGGCCAGTCAACAACAAGGCTTGAAGCCATTACAACAATATACTTGTTATGAGCTCAACATGTCACATGTGGGGATTGAACCTAGGTGGGGAGGATAACAATCATTCCTTTGAACCACCTGAGCTAGACTAAATTTACAATTCCACATAAAACATACGTCAATGGTTCAATACCATTCATGTTTCCATAAGATGTTAAAAGTAAATATTGATATAATTAGTGATAATATAATAAGTACATAGTAAAAATGGTGGATTGCCAAACACATGTGCTCACTACTTATACTCTAAGTCACATGGTTCGGGTTCGACAACGATTAGGTTCGATTCRTGTTCGAATTTTCCAATAAGGTTCGAATGAGGTTYGCCTTTAGGTTCGGCTATATATATTGAACCCTAATGAAAGCTAGTCCCAAACCTCAATAAAATTCTCCTTCAAATTCGTCCTAAGGTTCGAATTCGGGCACGCATTTGAGTTCGTTCAGGTTCGGCATTAGGTTCGGTGAACCTTGAGGTTCACCGAAGTTCGAACCTCAAGATTTAGGTTCGACGAACCTTGTGACTTAGCTTATACTAGATAGATTGRAAGTTACATACTCATACTAGGTAACCACCAATTTCTTGGGGACGAGGATGACACAAATAAGTTTATAAAAATTAAAAACTCACTAGAAATTAACTCTATAAGACACCAATGAAATTCAAATTGTTAAGTAATAAGTGCACAAGTAAATGAAGTTCAAGTGAAAACAACTTATATAATGTCAATGTAATCCATGATCGCCATCATATTTAATGGTTCCACATAAAACATATATCAATGGTTCAATACCATTCGTGTTTTCATAAGATATTAAATGGAAAAGATTGATATGATGAGTGATACTAAAATAAAAACATGGTAAAAAATGGTGGAATGCCAAAAATATGTGCTCACTACTCATTCTAGATGGAATGAATGTCAATATAGTGATACATGTATAGATATTAGATTCATATACTTCAATCTTCTTCTACTTCATAAATTTGTAGTACACTTCTAATTGATTTGTGTAACATCCTCAAGGTTTACATACCATTGTGTGGTAGGTGTTCAGATTTCAATAGAGTTTGAGTCCGTGAATTTTGGTGTATTTTTAACATTCTATTTTTCGAAAGTTGGTTATATTTTTGGGGACCTAGTATGACATACAACATTGAGGACAAATTTTGGGTCATTTCAAGGACTTTGATTTTTTAGGGTCATGATGCATTTTGATAGTGTCTAGTAGGGATTATTGGGTTAGGGATCTGTTTGACACATTGAGCGTTCTGTTGAATGCTTTATCCCAAAAATTGTTGGGCAGTCTTTTTTCTTTTAACATACATCTAGCCATTTTGACTATGGTGTGATTTTTCCTCTATGCCACCCCAACTTGTGGCAGAAAATAGGCTTCAGTTTGCTCCCTTGTAACTCCATATGACTTTCAAAAACGTGAAAATCACTAATTCATCACCTTTATTTGTTCTAAGGACTCTCAATTTCCAACCACAATGCTCCTCTACCTGTCTTAAACTCTTTAAAGAAGGAAAGTGCATTTGATTTATTCTTTAAGAATTAAACTCAATCTTTTTTGGAAAGTCATCAATGAATGTCATAAATTTCTTATGGCATTTCCCATTGTTTGTGTTGGCATTGTTCATTGTGAGCAATATTAAACAAGGCTGCTGCTTGCCTTGCTTTTCTGTTATGAATTGCTCCCTGTGTTGTTTTTCTACAAGACACCCTTCACATATTGCACTTTCCAACTTAATTTGTGGTAGCCCTTTAACCATGTGCTTTGTATGCAAAAGCTGAAGCTATGGAAAATTTAAATGATCATACCTTTCAAGCCATAGTATACTTCATCAATGATTGTCATAAAATACCTGGCATCACCCATTGCTTGTGTTGGCCTCTGTCCACATACGTCATGGCGAACAAGATCCAACAAGCATGTTGCTCCCCATGCTTTTCTTGTTATGACTTACTCCTTGTGTTGTTTTTGTGCAAGATACCCTTGACATACTGCACTGTCCAACTTAATTTATGGCAGTCCTTTAACAACATGCTTAATATGCAAAAGCTAAAGGGTATGCAAAATTTAGATAACTATACCTTTCAAGCCATGGTATATCTGACTTTGTTCGCTTTTTATCTGCCAGTAATGCTTTGTATATGATCGAAACTTCAGATAATTTTAATAATAGATGTGCTTCCACTCCTCGTGCAACGCCATCGTTATTGGATTTATCATGATTCTCACATTCAGAATATGACATTCTCTACCGTTAAAGACTACTACAAAATTTTGCTTAATAATCTCACATATATCAATCAATTTTTTCTTGACACTGGGCACATACCATATTCTTTTGACACCTTTGATCTGGCCAATTGAGATCAGTGTTGCCTTTTCCTTTCACTTCATATGTGTTGATTTTTCTATAAGCAAGGTTAAGTATGAAGTTCATTCCATTTTTGCATTTGACTTAACCATAACCATTAATGTTGCAACAACCAAGATCACAAGAAGAAACACCATGCACAAGAACACAAGAAGTATCCTGGGAAACCCTTCTCAACAAGGGAAGAAAACCCAGCCAAAATCCTTTGCTATATTCTTCAAGAGAAAGACCTTCACCACCAATAAAACCTAGCATACAAGAGGGTGCTCAAACCCTAGAARACTAGCRCCCAAGAGAGGTGTGCACTTTTCCCAAGAAGGTGTACTTGCTGTAATTTCCAAACACACATGAAAGATATGATTCCTCAATGGGGAATTTACCTTTACTTATACTAGACTGAACCTATCAACATGAGTGTCTATTGGCACAACATGGATGACCTCTCTATCTTATAATATAATTAATATTAACCAGATTAATTATCTTTTACATTAATTACCAGTCACATCAGGGTGGGGCCAACCTGTACCCTTTACATTACAATTAGGGTTACACGCAGGTCTGACTCTTGAACAATATAGCAAGGGATCTTATACACCCACTAGTGCTCATCCACTAGGGGCACATCCATAGGGATGTCCATATCACTGGCTCACTGCATTACACAGAAGAACCACTTCTTCACTAGTGCTCAGCCACTAGGATCACGTTCACCTGTGATCGTCCATAGACACGTCCACTCAACAGATCTTCTTTCCCACTGCATTACACAGTAGAGTCATCTGGAGTTTCTCATCAACTCTTCTACTCAGAGGAGGCTAATACATCATCTTTATTTCTATTCTCATGACGATGCACCCAACACTTTGGGATTTCACACGTTCACCTTGTGCTCAGCCACATGCACGTCCAACTCTGCAGATCTCCTTTCTCACTGCGTTACACAAGAGAATCATCTAGAGTTCTTCTCAGCTCTCTGTAAGGAGGAGGTCATCTCTACGCTCCAGCTCTGTCTCAGATAGGAACCACACACCCCTCTCAGGGGCTTTCTCTCAGTTTTGTAAGATGGAGAATATCTCACATAGCTGCAATGATCAACATCTCTCAGGTTTGTAAGATGGAGAATATCTCACATAGCTGCAATCATCAAGACTCCCTCTCAGCTAGGGAGGCATTCTTCATCATGCCAAGTCTCACACATATGTACTTTGAACTTTGTCTTGACTCTTGGCTGGAGTCATCAACACTCCCTCTCAACTAGGGAGGCATTCTTCACGAAGTTAGTTTGGTGAAGATGTCTGCAATCTGTTCATGTGTAGGAGGGTACTGCATGTGTACGATTTTCCTCTGCATCATATCTCTGATATAAGGATATTTCATCTCATCGTGTTTCGATCCATCAGGAAACACTGGGTTCTCCAGGAGCTTTACACATGACTCTTGGTTATCATAGGATCCATCTCATGGTTAAGTAAATCTGTCAGAAGTTTGTGAAGCCACATTGCTTCGCACACTTGATGCTATATACTCTGCTTCTGTGGTACTCAAGGCCACAGAGTTTTGTTTCCTGCTGCTTCAGGTAACAATGGAAAACTTCACGGTAGAACAACAACCAGATGTGCTCTTCCGATCCACTGTACTTTTTGCTCAATATGAATCGGCATATCCTACAAACTCAAGTTCACACTGGAGGCATATCTCAGGCCATATCCAACTGTGCCTCGTATATATCTTAATACATGTTTTGCTGTTGTCTAGTGAGTCTGTCTTGGTTGACTCATGAAATGACTAAGCACATTCACTGCATGGCATGAATCAAGTTTGATGTTAACCAGATACATCAGTGATCCAATCAGCTGTGGATCAGTCTCGTCTGAATCATCATCAATCTTTTTCTTCAAATCCATTACGGTGGTTTTGCATTCTGTCATACTGAACTTCTTTTAATATTCCCGCTGTATGTTTTCCTTGACTTAGGAAAATCTCATCAGTCCTCTGTCATACTTCTTGTCCTAAGAAGTGGTTCATCATACTCATATCCTTCATCTCGAAATTAGAAGTCAAAGCTTACTTGTATCCAACAACAAGGCTTTCTGAATAAGTCATCAAAATCAGGCTCTTGTCACCACTACTGTAATAATATAGGTTTGGATCAACAACACTCTTGCTGAAACCCAAACTCATCAAGAATCCATCCATCTGATATAGTTTCCAACTCATGGATGGTAGTACGGATGGAAGTGTATTGGGTTTACTAGATCAAGTGTTTCATCATAGACAAATCCCTCTGTTTGTGAGAAACCTCTGGCTATAGATCTCACTTTGTATTTCTCGACACTTTTATTAGCTGCATGCTTGATCTTATAGATCCACTTTGGAAGTCATCACAGACTTCCCTTCTGGTCTCTGAA